>PVJA010002328.1:24512-48415 GCA_004027025.1 Myocastor coypus
ATACACAGTCAAATGTTCTGCAATTGCAGTGGGCCACCAGTGAAGCTTGTAATGTTGGAGGCTATTGAATCTAAGTCTCCTAATACTTATAATTCTTAATTCACATCTTTATTATATATACACTGAGTAGAAACAGCTATAATATGTTGCAAGTATTAGGAAAAGTTAGATAACAGGAATAAAGAACAATTATTTTTTTCATTTTCTATCTTTCTGACACTTCATAATGTTATATTCATATTCAAATTTGAATAATCTTGAACAAAGCATAGTTCTGATAATTTTGTTCACAGAGTAATAATGGGCATAATAATCATGTTAAATCTAATACTGATTCATACAACCAAAATCATCCACATTTGTAAATATTAAACAATTTAAATTGATAATATGTTGACGGTAAACTAGAAAATGTTATCGTATGTGTAATTTATAATTTCCTGTAAGGCCAAATGATCAATTATTTAAGAGTAGAGTGGTCTCATCAGTGCAAATGCCTTGGGATATTAGTTCACTTCTCCTGTCCAGGATGCTCAGTGAAATTATCTAAGACAACAACTATATTCAGGCCACCAGGTAGGAGAATGTCTACTCACTGTGAAGTAGTGAGCTGCAATGCAGCAACCAGCTATGGGAAGAGCTGTGAAAGCTGCGAACTCAATCTGTCAGCAATGTCTTAAAAATAGCACTTCCATGTCATTCTGGGCAGAAAAAAAGGGCCAGAGGATGACTATAAAATGTCCCTCTTATCTAGATTTTCCTAAACATGCAATCACAAATATGACGTTATTTTGACAGATACTCGTGAAAAAGCTTTCCTTGGTCAAACTGAAGATTGAGTCTGCTAAAGCTTTTCGCCTCAACATATATTTCCTTCATACTTCTCCTTTTTGTGTGAAATGTTTTATTCTATCCATCTACATCTGTATAGTTATATGTATATGATGTAAAAGATATGCGTAAAATTATGAACTGCAAGAAGCAAAAGGAAGGAAATCTTGCTACAGATTTTTAGAAAGCAGATTTCCCATTAGTTAATGTTAAAAGTTATTTAATGTGTCTGCTTTTCATATTTCATAAACTTTATTATGTATTTGCCTCACTGGAAAAATATATAAATCCATGTTTTTTAAGTTTGTGCATCATTTATAGATGAAAAAATGAGATAAATGTCACATAACTTCAAGTCACACCATCAACTTTCACCACAGTAGACTGCATCTCAATTTACTGCAGGAAGGAAAAATGATATGTCTAAAACATAGTATGATGAACAGGAAAAATACCTAAATGCCAAATTGAATCAGAAGTTTCCTGGAGGAGATATAAGATCTCTGCCATATGTCTAAATTTAAGAATTTCAAAGATATATATGTTGGGACAGTGAAGGGAGTCAAGGAAAAAAATAATAGAGACAGTTCAGCTCACATTAGCTGGTATAAATGGAGAATAAATTCTAAAGCTACAAAGAGAAATCATAAATGCTTATTGGAAAGGTGAGTTTATTTATCAAAGACTTCTGCTTCCATTTCAATGAAGCACTTTTGCCCTATGTCTTGGCTTCTGCTGATTCCCACCTATGTGTGGTATGAAGAAGTAGAGAAGCTGGTGCCTACAGTGTTGGTGCCACATTTTAGCTAATGTAGGTAATCAAAGAAAAAGGAGAGGAACCCACTTGTAATGCTGTACTTCTGATATTGCTGACAAGGAACGTGAGTCATGTCATTTATACAACTACAACACAATGCCTCATTTTCTTATAAAGGTAAAGAGACAGAGGTGTTTATGGAAGAGGTAGAGAATGTTAGTTGGGATTCAAAAATAATGAAGTAGATTAACTGCAAGAGGATAGGAATGGAAAAAGTCATCCAGTGAAATAAAAGCTCCTTGTAAGGGTCAATCACTTCCCCATAATTCCATCAATTTGTTAATATACTGATAAAGATACAGTCTTCATACTCTAATCATTTTCTAAAAACCCATCAGTTTAATCAAGCTTTAAGCAGAACTCCTTTAAGGGTTATTGTATATATTAACCACAGCAGTCATGAAGAAAAATCTCACAGGGAAGCCCACCTTCTAAAATTAATTACTGAAATTAAAAAGGGCATTACTATGTTTGTTTTCTTTCTATCTGATTCTTTTACTTTTTTAAAAAATGTTTTGGTACTAGGATTTGAGCCCATGACCTCATATTTGCCAGGAAAGCCCTGCCACTGACCTATGTCCCTGGCCCCAAAACATTATCACATATGTTGTTGACACATAATTTAAGTAATGGTATTAAAGTGAACTGTAACATAAATGGAGCAGTTAAACTGAAAAATACTAAAGGAACCTGGGTCAGAACTTGAGTACAGTTTGTTCCCTCCTGCCAACAGGAACATTTTAACTGAAAAATAATCATTAAATAGAAGGAAATAGAACACACAAATCTCTTTTCAGAGAATCTTCTGTCTTAGAATATTCATTTTGAAGCTAGCCTATTAAGAATTTCACATATAAAAAATTAACTACCATCCTGTTTCCCCTTCATTTTCACCTCAGAGCAGTCACAGAGACTCTTCGGCAGTTCTAGGCCAGTGTGTTGTGTGATGATGGCATATCACTGCAGGCATGGTTGACTAACTCTAAAATGGTTAACAAAAGACTTATCTTGAAAAGTCAACTTTGGTACAATAACAAGGAAACCAAGCATTCCATGCCACTGGCATATGAACACTGCTCATAGAATCAAAGACTGGAGGTTACCTGAACAGGCGACAGAAGTAACTATATCACTACAGTGTACTTTCTGAGGAAGCACCTTCATCGCCGCAAGAACACACGCTCTTCTCTACGCTGCAGTAGTGATCAGCCTTGGGTTTTAGAGTGATGTAAGTGAACATGAGGTTCCTGAGCTCAACCTTGGGTTAATACAGGTTAACCAAAATCAACACTGCGCTTGCTGTGCTGGTGTCAGAGTCTGGATACTTAGGAAACAGAGACAATGTTATGGCTACCTAAAAACAAAAACCTCTGTTATCTGGGGGAACACTGCTAAGCTATACTTACCAATCTTCCTTAAACAAAAATTACTTGTACTCTGTACAGTGGAATGCAGAAGAGATAAGAAGCAGACTTATCCCTATAGTTTGGAGGAAGGTAGCTTTGCCAAAACTTTTGTTTTAGAAATGTATTTCATAGAGCTGAGCAAACTGTATTCTATTGTTACAATTCACCTAATTTGTGTAGTTCATAAAACTTCAGGAAGTTAATAAAGATTTCATGTTCAATAGTCCTTAAAAAAACAGGCACCACCATGGCTCTAGTTGGTGTGATCAAACTATAGAGCGAATGTTTAAACTTCAAAATACTGTGCTAAAAGTTATATTGCATTTGGTCTCCCCAAAATTGTCCTGATTTGTTTCAAAAATGCTTGATCCATCATCCTTACAACTTTCTCAATCAGTCTGGAAGTCTTTCATGAGTCCTTAGTTGTCTTGTCTTGGATGTCTTGATGCCCTGCGTGAAATCAAAATTTTATCTTTCTAGTGGTGTCTGATTAACTTTGACTTCACAAAATCTCATTCTATTTCAAGACTAAGGACATCAAGATAAAAGGTTTATAAGACATTTATTGACAATCACAAGCCTCCAGAATTGTATCAAAACTGTGATTTCTTGATTCTAGGAAAAGGTGGAGCCCAGCATGACTGAGATCACAACAGAGACAAATCCCTTCTTGGGAAGGAAATGACCCCTCAGTTGTAAAGATCCAGATCTATGATACCGGAATGGAGATAATAACCAATGAGACCTGAGCCTATGAGCTAAGTTGGTCTCCTGACCTTGTGAGTAGGACAGGGAAAACCCTTGCTTCAGAATGTGTCTGGCTACATACACTGGAGTCCCTTTCTCTCTTCCCTCTAAATTTTCCATTAAATCTTTTGTGTGCCTGAGAATGAAAGGAGAGAGAGACAGAGAGAGAGAGAGAGAGAGAGAGAGAGAGGTAGATAGAGAGAGAGAGAGAGAGATAGAGAGAGAGAGAGACAGAGACAGAGACAGAGACAGAGACAGACAGAGAGATGGAGAGATAGAGTCAGACAGACAGAAACAGAGAGAGGCAAGAGATCTTTCATTGCTATAAAACTGATCAGAGTATAACTGAGAACATTTTTATTGATTTACATACACTACTGAAGGAAAAATATTTAATGCTTATTCATTTTGCTTGAATGCAACCTTATGTAGAGTGTTTGGCAAGCTGATACATCTCTAGTCCTTATAAGTACCACTCCACAATTTGCTTCTATGAATTTTTCTGTTTAAGATACTTAATATTAGATAATTTAGATATTTAACATTTTTATAGCTAGAACTGTATGTTATTTCTATTTCTGTGACTGCACTATTTCACTTAGCATAACACTTTGAGGTTTATTCACAGGCTGTACATATCAGAATTATATTTTCAATTCCTAGAAGAGTTTTCTATCTTCCACAGTGGCTGCATCTGTCACAGTTTCACCAACCATGTGCAAAGGCTCCTGTTTCTCCTGGAAACAACACAAGGTAAATATCTGTTACCACTTGATGTCTAAATAATTGCCTCCCTACCTTTGAATTACGGAATTACGTTTTTTCTCAGGTCAGTTTAGTTTGGACTTCTGTCATTCATAATAAAATGCAGTGTAATATTGTAATCATCGATTATAACTTTGACTCACTTTTATTGTTACCTCAGGTCCCATTTGTTGTAGCCCAAAGCAAAATTTAGGCTCAAAAAGTCAGAATATAAGACTTAAAAGGTATTGCTTGTAAATCTGCACCAAAGAAACAGATATGAAAACATTATGAGACCAGAGAATCTTAGCCTAGCCATGACTTTACAGATTTTTCAATAGAAGAGTAATATGTTCTTAAGGTAAAGTTTGGCTGCATATAACATAGGAAGACAGGAAGCAGGATGCCAATACTCCGGGAACTTGGATAAATGAATGTCAGTGTCTGTGATGTGTCTCTTTTGTGAGCAGAGGAGCAGTAGATCATCGGCATAGGCCACCATGACTACACTGATACCACATAGGATATTCTACTTGTTTAGATAGTTTTCATATTTAGGATACAGGGAAATTTCTGAGTATAGCTGAATTGTCTATGAATTCATGAGCAAATTAATGATACTATTTAATGTAGGAAAAAAATTAGAACGCTCTGCCAGCCCCAGAAATCCAGATGCACTTTGCTAGCCTATAATCAGTCATGGTGGCCCATGTCTGTGACTCTAGCACTGCGGAGGCTGGGACAGGAGGCCAAGATATGGGGTAAGATACTGTACCAAAGAAATAAATACAATATTTTAAAACATAATTAGCAAATTAGCAGAATGTTAGTTAGAAGATGGCCTTTGAAAATGAAAATACACAGGTCACATTTCTCAAGTGCATTTTGCTGATTTGTTCTGGGTCTCCACACTCTGGAGGGTGACTGCATATAACAGGCAGCCCTGGTGCACAGGAGCACAACATGTTCATTATTCTGTCCCCTACAGAGTTCAATTCCTTTTAGAAATTAAAGTAATTTCATTTATTTTTGTAAATAATACTTAGGAGGGTGGAACTGTGATATTTATACTGTGGAAATGCAAAATATGGAAATATAGAAACTGAAGTCCTTGGTGAAATGCAAAGGGTTGCAACTCCTTGTGCAAATTCTCTGACCTCCCAGGTCAGTTATCTGTCTTTCTCATTGGTGCATGTACTGAGATAAGGTGAACTTTCCCTGGATAGTTCATATGGAAAGGAGATTTCCTGTCATTCTCTCACCTAAAAATGTGCCCAAGAGATTCTGAGGATTCTGAAAAAGCAGGCTCATAGAGTGAATATGTGACAACCACTGGGACACTAACAAAAGTGCCTTTATAACAAGAAAATGAGAAGCTGAATTATATATTCAGAACACAAAATTCACTTCACTTGTAAAGAAAAACGATTCCCCTAAAGTAGTGTTCAAGTAAAAAGTTTGGATATAAAAATACCTTCAAAATACATATGCAATGAGGATGAATAGATTCACTTACCTAAAAACTTTGACTCGAGGCTTAAGTTCTGTGTCCAAAATATTCAACACAGCCAGAAGTACAAAACATAGCAAAGATTTCATAAGATAAAAGTCAGACTAAAAGTCGAATGTATGTCTTAAGCCACCTATATTCTTGATACTTTCATCACTCAGGGAGAATGATAGGTTCTAGTGCATTTCCCACAGGTTAGATGAAAGAATATAGAAGTCTTTGAAGTCACCGTCCTACACAAATAGCGTTTCCAAAATGAAGCTCTGAGCACCTCTTCCACGTCAAAAGAAATACTGTAATTATTACAGAAATAAGGGCACTCTGAAGGAAAACTTAAAATATAAATGAAATTACAAATTGTTTTATTTCAGCATCTCATTATCAGCATGTCTAAGCCATGACCCCCGAATGAAGTACTGAGCTAAGTTATAACTAATAATCAATTTAATATTAAAAAATTAAATTACCTTAAATGTAACATTTTGATGTAACAATCTTTGATCACTGTTTTTTAACCTTTCCTCATGTCCATTCCTTTGTACAGTCTATCTTTAATAGTCATAATTTAAAGGAATAGAATTCTAATTTGGTTTGTAATTTTTAACAACATATTACTGTAATGTCAATTACAGTGTATGCAAATTGTTTCAGCAGCTAAGAAGTTCAGAAATAAAAACTTATGCAATATCTGAGGAGTTTCAAAACATTGGTAAAAGTCAAAACTGAAGTTCAACTGTGTTTAATTGTTTGCCCTGTAGAAAACCAGTCTCCATTTGTATTCTGAAAAACTACAATGAAGACAACAATTCGCAATGCATTAACTATTGTATCTGACCTTCTCACCTGTAGTGAAACTATCTCATTGCTATTTCTTTCATATTAATATTAATGAAAATAATTTTTAAAAAACTGAAGGTAATAACACCCATTTTCAATAATCCATGAATAAACGTACTTTCTGATACTTGGAATTTTAGTGAAACAATTAACTGTTTATATTTGTTGACACAAAGCTAGAAAAAGATGAACTAGCTCTATATAAAATCCTTCATGTTTTGAAACATTTTGTTCATTTTAATTCGTGCTGCAAAAGTAGCAAAACAGTGCATCTAAGAAAAGGCTGAAATATCAAAGCTCTTAGGTGTAAAACATTGACACAGATGAGCCTGTTGCCTTCAGAATTTATTATGCAAATTAAGATGAAAAACAATAGATGCAAAGTTTTATGTTTGGAGTCATGATTCCATCTTTTGAGATGCTCATTTTTATACAGTCAGAGAGCTCAGAACTTTCCTGAATTGTGGCTTTACCTCTACAAGCACGTCAGTCATATCCTGTAGACATAACCCGGATGAGGGCATCCAAGGAAATGAACCATGAAAGATGGTGTATGGCTGTGTGTGTGCATTTACATCAGCCAATGAGACAGCCAGATAATGCCAGGTGGAAGGAAAGCTTGAGTCTCTTCTGGCTGTGCCCAAGAGTCACGGAAAATGACTTGCCTCTCCATTAAACAATTGAACATAATGGGTCAAGAGGAAAGGTTTATATGTTGAAGAGGTATATACATTACAAAGAATATTCATCTGGAAACAATTGAATTATAAAGTCTACCCCACATTTTACATTTTGATCCATTAACATCTATATTTTCCTTTTCCTTTTGGAACAAAAAATACATATGTGCTAAATATTTAAATATCCAGATAGATAAATAGAGGTAAGAAAATAAATACTTATTTTATGAAAATATTAAATGCAGCCAATACTGATGTTTATTGTATGGCTAGTCTTTAGGTTTTAAGTTTAAAATTAAGAATTGTAGTACTCATACAAAAAAAGCCAAAGATGGAAAAAGCATTGATTAGATTTCTCACAATAGTACAGTAAAAACATTGTGAATACTCCACATCATACCAAAACAAATGGAGTCTAAATAAGATGAAAGATTTTATAGAACTAAAAGTTACAGATTTTTGCTATTAAACTTTGAATAACTGTCTAAAAAAAGAAAACAGATCACCATAAAATTGATGTTTTAATTTTTCTGTATTCTTTGAGTAGTAGTAGTGCCATTTTAAATAGAAAACACGTTAAACAAATAAACTTGCTTAAATAATCAAATTTTATATTAAAACAAATTAATATGAATCCCTACAATTAACTCATATTTTTCTTAATTTCTCTTTTCTAGATGTTGGTACATTAAACATAATTTCTTTCATAAATATGCACATTTTCTTTTTGGTATTAAATATTTTGTTTTACATTTATTTTGTAAATGTCATTAAAGTTTTTCTTTTTGCATTTTATTATTCGTTGATGATATTATTTGTACTACTCAATGTAACATAATTTCTTTTTTCCTAAAATGTAGCTATTTCACAATGGAATTATTAGAAAATCTCAGAGAAAGTGTTCTGACACAGTTACTGCTAGCTAGCTATGGCAAGTATATTTTCATTATTATTTAGTTCTATTATGTATAAGGTAACATTACAGTCTGAGAACTATTATGTTTCACAATTTTATTAGAATTCTGTTTTCTTTTATTCTTTTATAACATTACATTTTTGTTCTATATTCTTGAAAATTTTTTTGAAGAATAGGACTGGGCCAGATTGAGTAATTTTAACCAATTTAATCACACCAATGGATTTACTTCAGATGTATTGTTTAGATTCATTTTTAGCTGTTTACAAAAGGAAAAAAACCCACCGATCATACAGGAATTTAATTTCTAAATATTGTGTTAGAAAAACATGCTGATGAAGAGGTTGTGTCACCTCTTTAGCTTTTGCAATGTGGTAAGTCCATAGTTTTCACAAATATTGTATTTAATTAATTGAACCATATAAATTAGAATACAGAATATTCATTGCCACTTAATGTCTTTGCAAAGACACCACCACAGTGAGAGCAGCAGCTGGTATGGGTGGGAGAGGAATGTTTATCTATTTCCTTTCATGTAGTTAAAGATTTTTCCATTGTTCATATAAATATAAATCTTTTTCTTTATTTTGATTCCTAGGATTCATTACATAGCATATTGCAAGTGTTGTTGCTTTGAACATTCCTATGGAATATTTCATTAAAATAAAAAGCCATCACTATGTCTCTCATTATTAATTACATGATTATTAATTAATGATGAATATCTACATACATTTGTAAAAGAAGAGCAATCTCATTTTGGTACCAATAGAATTAGTAATTTTGTAATACAGCACACTGTCTTATCTATATGTATGTGTAATTACTGAACTATAAAGATAATTACAGTATGAATTTTCAAGATTTGTGTGCTATCCTTCCTGTCCAGATTGGAGCAGGTATCAACTTTTCCTTCTAATATATTACCGTGAATGTTTTCCCTCTGATTTTCCTCAGTGATTTTCTATGAATAAACATTATATGGTAGTTGTGGTTGCATATACCTGTAATTCCAGGTCTTGGGAGGCTGTAAACAGATGGATCACTATGAGTCTGATCTAGTAGTGAGACACTGAACACCCTGTAGATCCTTCCCTAAAATACAAAAAAAAAAAAAAAAAAAAAAAAAAAAAAAAAAAAAAAAAAAAAAAAAAAAAAAAAAAAAAAAAAAAAAAAAAAAAAAAAAAAAAAAAAAAAAAAAAGAAAAAGAAAAAGAAAGAGAAGAGAAAGAAAGAAAAGAAAAGAAAGGAAAGGAAAAGAAAAGAAATGAAAAAAATTGTATGATGAACTTAGTACTGCCTGTGTCACTGGTGGCGAACTTGTGGCATGTATGTTATTTGTTTTTCCTTTAAGACAAAAGATGTTAATATATGAGTTGTGGTTTTTACACAAAAACCCCAGCACTGAGATTTATTTTTGGAGTTAGTACTTTGGAATAAATAATGAGGATTTGGAGTACAGTGTGGCATTTGTTCATCACTGCCCTGGGTGTGTGTGGCAAAAACGAGCTTGAATTTAATAGATTTTAAGGTTGGGTAAAGGATTCAGAGTCGAATGAATAATTCCACTCATCAGTGGAATTACGTACTACTAGTAGGTAAGCAATAAGTTTGATTCCACTATCATTACTTAAAATTAGCAGAAGGCCTGGGGAAATATCTCAGCACTTAAGCACCTATCTGGCAGGCACAAGAGCCTGAGTTTTATCCACAGTATAAATAAATAAATAAATAAATAAATAAATAAATAAATAAATAAATAAAGTGAAACATTTAAAGATATATGAATTCTTAATTATAATGTAGTTTTACAAAATCAGAAAAATTATCCAATCTAAAATATTCCAAATTCAGTTTGTACATTCTGAAAATATTTTGTGAGACTTTCTTTGAGGAGATAGGTGGCACTGCTCCCTGTGAGATTCTGCAGCCAATCGAAATGGCATGTGCACAGACAGGACGCACGGGTGAGAAAAGGAAGCTGGTCCGCAAATGCCTCTCGTAGCCTTTTCCATTATGACAGCCTCAAATTCCAGCAACCATTTTCTGTTCTGACTCAGTACACACTTTCCAGACTCTGTGCTCTTGATACTTTGTTCTTGCTTTCTCATCAAACCTTTCTTTCAGAGTTATTACTTCCCGATGACAGAAGGAAATCATATGTCATGATACCCCACTAAGATTGGAGGTGCTTTCATCTCTGCCTACCCCTGCCCGAGATCAATAACATTTCCTTGGAGTGGCACTATTCACTTAATCTGAAGGTAACTATGACAGAAATGGTATGGGGTTTGCGCTCTGCATTACTGGAATATATCCCCAGTGTTCTGTTCAGGAGCATCTGTAACTACAAAACTCAGAGAATGGCTATGAGCTAATTTAGAATAACTAAGAATAATTACAGCACTGACTTAGAAGATGATCTCTAGATAGTTCTGGTAGAAGCCAGCCCTTTAGGAGTGTGTATAAATGTTAACAGTGAGTAGAAACTTAGTGATCAAGAACAGGCAGCTAAACTTGTATCACACAATTGTACCATTCAATATTACTTTGAAATTGCTATAAGCAGTGAGAAAATAGTTTGACGTTTTGTTTGCGAATTGTATAATGTGAAAATATGACCTAATTCCGCTATAACTGCTCACTGCTCACATGACACAAACTTGCTTATTTAAATGAGTACAATGCTGGATAGGATAGAATATCTAGACAGGTGTTTTTATGTTTTTTATATAAACTGTTTTTTTAGAGGTGTGATATGTGTTTAAAAATGTGGACTTCCATATGTAGGGTTTTTAAGCATTTAATCTTGCAAGATGCTATAGCCTATACAGGTGTTTATGTCATCATTAAATAAGTTACTTCAAAGATTATTTCATAATACTTTTTTGTTTTCTTTTTGAGACAAGGTCTTGCTATGCAGCTCATGCTGGCCTTTAGCTCACTTTTTGTAGCCCAGGTGGGTGTTGAACTTGCACCAATCCTCCTGCCTTAGCCTCCCAAGTGCTGGGAGTACAGGCATATGCCACCACCAATATTTAATAATAGTCATTTAATAAATAATTTCAAACAGCATTTCCAGGTAGATATAATTCCCCATATGAAAGCTCATTTACACCCAAAGAATGAACACAAGCTATTTATATTTTGTATGATACTTTTTGTTTTGTCTGTTTAATGGAAATGTAAGGATTATTTTTCTTTCAATTTATTTGTTGTTATTCTATTTTGCCAGTATGTGACAAATTTTCTTCCTTGGGGATCAAAATGTACTTACAACGTGATGAAAATCCATACAAGTGTGCCAAAAGTCAGCATGTTAGATATTTGAAATAAAAAGGTACTCTAGGATAGATGGTTGAACAACAAAATGAGTGGCTTTTTGAGACCAGAAAAGTAAATAACTGAAAAGCTAGTAAATGCTTAGTCAATAGCTAGTCAATACTCTCTGGGAAATTAAAATAAAATTATAAAAGAACAAACTATTAATTTATGAGCAGTTTTCATAAGATAATTATCCATATATTTTGAATACTTAGTGTTCTATTGATAAGTTAACATCCATTACAAATATTTGAGAATTCCAAAAGTGAAAGCCTTTCCTAGATTTGATATCCTAAAAATCATGTCCAAAGGAACAAAATTGTTTTTTAATTTTAGTAGGAAACAGTAGTCTGATTCAGTTCCAACTATTAATGAGTTAATGGATAAAACTAACAATGTAAAGAACCACCCTTTAAAAATGTTAACCAATAAAAATATTTTAATTCAATACAAAGTTATAAATGCATTCATTTTGACTTTACAAATTGATTTGTTTCCAGTTACTGGCTTTGACATTCTTTTTCTTGATGTCTAATATAAACATAAAGTTAAACGTTTGTAACTAATATTGACAAATTTTCTATTCATGGGTTTTTCTCCTGTTCTTGTTCACACTAGAACTTCCGGTTGTGCAAAATGCTTAACAATAATCTATTTATTATTTCCGATAATGTCATACACAAAAGCTTAGGAACTAGGCTCACTCTATGCTATTTTTTAGACTGGATGAACTCATAAAAAATAGAAGCAGAATGATTTTCACAACTGCTGTTTCAAAGTGAAATTCAGCATCAAATTACATAGTATTTTATCACACGCACTTATTGCATATGTTCTTTTGTCTATCCTACCATTCATATTTTAATGCATAAGAATTTCATATGTGATTTTTACTTTTTATACACACCATGAAATTATGGTGATTGTAGCTAATTCAAAGTGACTCTTGACTTTTAGTACATTCTGGCCCTCCAAGATGACCTCTCCTTCTTCAGCAGACCTCAATCTCTTTAGCTGTTAACTATTTCCACTTCAGTTAGGCTCTGAGCTTCTTTCTGATCTTATTAGACTCCCTGGTCACTTTTGATTGCATGAACAGCTTTGATTGTAATGTAAAATTACTTAATATACTTAACCTTCCTGCATCTTCTGTCATTCTCATTCTAGGAATGATATAATCCAGAACAAAAGCAGTAACTGTATTTATATTAATGACAGAGTTTTAGAAATACTTATGTCAGAGCTATTTTATTTATTCGTACTAAGCATCCTTTCTACTTTCCGTCTTAAAGAAAGCAATCAGAGATCAACATCACATCTAACTAAGCATTACTGTCTTTGTAGTTTTTCTTTGACCGTTCAAGGAAATAGAAATTCTGTGTTGGAGTAAGTGCTTATCACTAAAACTTCCCATTTGAAACTGAAATTTAGTTCTTTTCAGTGATAAATAGGCAGACTAATGCCCTTGATAGGTTTTCATCTCACATGTTTCATTGGATACTGTCATTTTGCCTTCGTTGTTTTTTCTGTCCCCACACCATCTCCTCTAAATCTTGTGTCTCTTTCAGACATCACTTTTTCATTCTCCTTGCTTTTGGACTTAGCTTCTTTGATGGAGTTCTCCCTATTTTCAAATCATCATCTGTGCTTCTCATCTCCTTCATAGCATGAATCTGGTCTCCAAACTGATGAGTTGCTGCGTTCATCATTCTTCCTGACTTTTACTGCACTCCCAATTTTATAGATACCTGTATTTCTAATATTTTCCATATCTTACTGTCTATGACAATACGTTTTTCCACCACTCTCATTTTTTAGCATCTTCAATAAGAAACTCATCTGCTAGCATTTTATCATTCACTGTATTTTTTACCGCACATAACTCAGTCTTCATAAAGCATTACATAACTTTCTAGAGCATAGGGACTGCATCTTTTCTCAAGCACTCTGGTATGTTTCTTTTAACTTTGGAAAACTTTCTTTTGAAATTCACCGCATTGCTTTTTCTTGAGTAAAATAGAACAGGCCATATTCCAAAGCCTCTCTCCAAACCTTCCAGAAATATGCAATTTTAAGAGTCTCTGGACTCAAGCAGGTGCAGGGGCTGGGGCTTTGATCCCTGGGAACGTGTGCCAGCCCCACCACCAGGCAATACTGAGATGCTGACTGAGACTGGGTGTGGTGGCACAAGCCTGTAATCCCAACTCTTGGGAGGCTATAAGTAGGCAGATCACTATAAGTCTGATCTGTAGTGAGACCCTGAACACTCTGTAGAGCCTTCCCTAAAAATAAGAAAACAAAGAAAGAAAGAAAGGGAGAGAGGTAAAGAGGGAGGGAAGGAGAGAGAGAGAGAAAGAGAGAGAGAAAGAAGAAAGAAAGAAGAAAGAAAAGAAAGAAAGAAAGAAAGAAAGAAAGAAAGAAAGAAAGAAAGAAAGAAAGAAAGAAAGAAAGAAAGGGTTTCTGGACTGAGTTCACAGCTATGGGTTGGTTTGAGTCACCTTAATTTTCAAATCTAGTCATTAATCCTGATTTATTTTTCTGTGGTAATTAGTTTGTTCAAGTCCATAAATTTGATATAAGATCTAAGGGGTTTTCTTCCCATATGTAATGCACTTTTTATTCTAAACCTCTTTTATTTTCTAGTTAGTAGTTATTTTGAATAATATGTTCATGAAATCACACCTTAAAAAAATTGAAATCCAACTATAAAAGACAGTGAATTAAGAACAGAATGGAGTTATTTTTCCCATTCTCTGGTCAGTTTTCCCAGTGCAGAAAAGAAGTTGTGGAGGCCACCTCTCTGGTCCTTTGGGAACTCTGCAATTGAGTTGCTTTTCCTCAGAAACTTTATAAATATATATATATATATATATATATATATATATATATATATATATATATAATTATAAGAAATAGTCTTGTTTTTTAAGCCAAAAAGTCTACTTCAGTCTTTCCGTAATTATTGGTCACCTTTGAGGCTCAAGGGATCAAAAATAGTCTGATTACACTGATTTCTTGCCTTTTCCGAATCAAGAACAATAGAGAAAGACGGTCCATGGTCCACTTCTATGATGCATCCTACTTGCTTCTAAATAATAATTTCTCAGATTATTTAAGGAGATATGGGATGAGGATGAGCATGTAAAAATAATCATTTATTTAATTAAATTCTTTGGATTAAAGTTGGTACTGATTTCGTGGCTTTTCTGTCTAGCTTCTCAGAATGTTGATTGTCTATCTCCTTCCCTTTCAATATATAGATATTGATATAGATGTAGATGTAGACGTAGACGTAGGCGTAGGCGTAGGCGTAGGCGTAGGCGTAGGCGTAGGCGTAGATGTAGATGTAGACGTAGACGTAGATACAGATATAGATGTTTGGGCTCTAGGTTTCCAGCGAAGCTCATGCAGGACACTAGCATCCAGGCTCACACCTTAACCCCTCTGCTCCTACTGTCGTAGCATTTTCTCCTTAGGATATTATCTTCCCACACATAGTCTGGAGTTAATGGGCGATATGCTGGCTTAAAGAAAACCGTACTTTTCCTTGGTGAGCCTGGCATAATGACCACCTCCTCAAGTCCTTGGCTCTATTTACTGAGCCACAGCTACTCACCTCATGGCAACTCGGCACCCTCCAGCACTGATCCTGATTTTCTCTGTCTTCTCTTATTTTTTTTTTATCATCATGGTCAATATTGAGATACCATGTGTTCTGAAATCTTGCTCCATTATTTTGCATTAAAATGTTACTCATTTTAATTTTCTTTTTGATGAAATCAATTGCCATGGTTTAGATTAAAAAAAAATGCTCCCCACAGTTGCATATATTCAGAGGTGGGAGTTTGGGAAAGTGGTTTGATTGTGTGAGCAATATGCTCATTGTTGGGATGTGAAGTTTTTGCAAAGTGCAAAATACAAAGCAAGGTGCGTGTTATATGATTGTTTTATAATGAACCATCCAAAGAATCATGTACAAGGTGTGCAGGAAATCTGTCCATGCCCTAAAGACTATAAAGAATCCAACTAAAGGTCTAGATGCTAATATCTGGAATGAGTCAAGCTGAAGACCTAGAGCCTATAAAAATGACTCTCACCAGTCCAGTTGGAGGCTTAGAGTCCATGACAGTGTCTCATGGAGGCCTGCTTTATGGGTCTGCACTGGGAAGGCTCAAAGGTCCATGGTGAAAACCAGAAAGTCTGTGCTGGCCGGTTGAGGGATCTGCCCTGATAACAGGCAGCAGTGCTCAAGATAACAACCCAAGCCTCTCTAAAGTTACCATAGCATTCTGAGCAAGATGAGGTCCTGAGTCCCTCAGGTAATGAGGAAATCTGAATTTCCAACAGGAAACTTAACATGACAAGCTGCTCCAGGAGCCTGAGCAGTGCATCATCTTCCCCTCTAGAGCCAGGAAACAATGCTCAAAGTGAGGACCAGAGCTCCCCTAAAATCAAATGCAGCATCCTCAGTGAAGAGGTCCTCAACTTCTCTAGTGAGAACAACCAACTTCACTAGGAAAGCAAGCATGATAAGGTTCCCCAACAGAATAGCTCGAGAGAACCAGCAGCTCCCCAATGCCTTCTACAGTTTCCCTAACAGCCTCAGAGCAGCTTATGTTGCCTCTTCTGCTGCTGACAACAATCCTCAGGTGAGCCTCCCATAGCCTCAGTAGCTAGGTTCAGCTGGGTGAACAAGGTAACCACCAGCTGACAATCCAGCATATGCTTCTTAATAAGAGATCTGAGGGTGAAGGCTCTTACAATCAGATGCAATAGCACACTTTGTGAAGCCACTCTGTGGAAAAAAAGTACCCTCAATATAGCAATATTGATGAAGCTGGTGCAGTCAATGCTGTATATGCCATATATGTTCATAATCAGTTCATTTGGGAATTTTGATTATAAACATACAAATATTAACAGATGAGATCTGTATAAGAGTTTTATTTATTGTTATTACTTTTAATGAGAAATAATATTGAGTTTCAAAACACATTAGTAGGACAGCCACAGTACTTGATACAGTGCATATTGTTGTCTTCATAGTGGTTGTTTACAGTATAAGATGCAGACATGATAACTCTTGTACACACTATTGGTACAAATATTTCTTCTCATTGAACTAAGAGAAAGTAGTTGTATACATAGAGCAACATTCCTTAAGAGTAGTGGGTTATTGGCAGAAATGAAAATGTTGGAAGCTATTGATTTGAGCCTTTTACAGCTCAGTGTATTAATCTGGCTATACTTTTTACGCCTTGTGGTTAAACTTTTTGTATAAGAGTTCTAAATTTATTTCATGCCACTTATAATTTCTTTTTCATTCTGTGTGTATATCATACATAAATGTTTAATTTTAAATACCTGAATGCAAATTGATACACTAATTTCTAAATCACAATTTTTAAAAAACTGCCTGAGCTGCATTTTCTCAAAATAGAATGTGTAATATAAATTTTTGCTATCTACTGTCATGTCTGAAATTCTAGGCTGTGATATAGGAAATGAAAGATTTCTCTGCTGCTGGGAAAATGCCACAATCTGTTACTTTTATTAGTTTCCTAATTTTAGTTACAGATCTATACCTGATTTGATAGAAAGCTGAGTTTCTACTTTACAGCAATATGAAAATCTGTATAAGTTCTTAATCTTTAATGTAACAAGTTAATCTTTGACTGTAAATAAAATATATAATAAAATCTTTCTTGCCATTAGGAGTAAAACTTTGAAATGTTAATAAATGCCATCAGGTAATAGTTTATTACTTATTAAGACTTAATTAGTAAAACATTTGAAATCTTGGAAAAATGTTTCATTTCTTCAATGACAAAAATTGAAATTATACTTATAACAAATATACTATATATATATACTATATACACACACACACACACACACACACACACACACACACATATATGTGTGTGTGTGTGTGTGTGTGTGTGTATTTCCCCCTTGGTGAAGATATTAGAAATTAAAATAACAAAGGACCAAAAGTAAGGTCATGTATCCCTCAATATTCCCAGATAACTTCAGTAAAACTTCATTAAGTGACCTTATTGTTATGTGAACATCACTGAGTATCCTTACTGAAACAAACATGATATTCGAATGGCCTATTGTTTCTAGGCTATGAACCCACACAATATGTGCCCTCCTGATTTCTACAGCTATTAGTGTATGTAATGTATCTAGACTTAGAAAAGAGAGAGAGCAATATGATAGAAAAGATGCATTATCTGTACCCCTATGAGGTGCTCACTTGAATACAACTAGTAGTACTAGAAAACTATCTGGGTGAGTCCAGGAGTGATTGAATATTCCTTGGGCTATAAATATTATTATATTGTCCTTTAAGACTTATAGTAATGTTCATGTAGGCTTTCCTACATCAAAAATGGAGTTATTTGTCTAAAACTAAAATAAATTTAAATGATCATGCTTTCATTATGCAAATTTTATAAATCTTTTTTACTCTGTCGTAACACTAAATCAAAAACATAAGCATGTATGGTTGTACAGAAAATTTTTTCATTTCCTAACTCTATAAACTTTTTCTATTTTTATGTTTATTTTTACTGTTAACTTTTATTAAAAATGACACCAAATACATAATATGCCAAGCGCACATGAGGTTAGCATTGTCAATATTGCTGTCTTCCTTCTCTACGTCCTATCTTACCAGAAGGCTTTTAGGGGCAATCCACATGGAGCTGCCAGCTCCCTTCTGACAAGCTGTCTTTGGAGTCCCCTCAGAGGGACCTGCCTGATAGGACTTTGTCATCTTTTCAAAACTATATCCATGGAGGTTTGCTTGCTTTGCTTCTCTACACACTTCCACTTTGCAGTACCCCTCTAATTCAGCAGGAAATTTGGAAGAAAAGCTGAGTGACCCCTGACCTCTGCTGCCCATGAATTCTGCTGGCAGTGTGAGTTTACGGATGTTCACAGGGCCCTGGAATTCTCACCCTGCCAAATCACAAAGGACTTACTGTCCATGATACCTTGAAACTTGGCATTATTTGACCTCCTCATAAATGACAGTTTATTTTGGCACCTGATTCTGAAGTAATGTAATTTCATTCATACAAAACATTTGCTCTGGCAAGTGAGTTTCCAGCACAATCCACTGATCTAGAGGTTCTAATAATTCTTCACATACCTTTGCAACCACAATCACAGACTCACTTTTATATTATGTAATGCATAATGATACTTGAATTATTTAAAACACTTAGAATCAGCCATAATTCAGTATCATAGGTGAGTACGTTTTCTTGTTTTCAATACCACAAAAGTTTACTTGGGTCGTGATCATGATAGGACTGAGACGGATAAGCTTCTGTCCATGGTCTTTAATCTAGTTCATTAAATGTGTTATCATGTCTTACACATGTCTTACATGGACATCTTATTTAGTTTTATTGCCTTCCATGAAGTAGATCCATTAAAATTTCCACCCCTTTTTTTCCCCCTCATCATGCAAGGTGACAGATATGATGGAAGATAATAGAACTCAGGCCTACCTGATAAACAGTAAGCATCAATACACTTCTAACAGTATACTCTTTGACCAACTTTAATTCTAGGTCAGTCACACAGCATGGCCTCTGACTGGACCTTATATGCACAGAGGCCATAATGAGCCAAATAATAGGAAATAAAATGACACACAAGAGAAAATGCTGCAATTAGGAGATGACATGAACACAAGGTACACGATCTGTGTAACTGGGTATATTGTCCTATACCGAACACATCTATAAGAGGTCTATACTCTAAATAATGACTAAAAGCTTAAAATAGGAAACTTAAACATAACATTTGGTCATTATTTATCAAATATTTTATACTGTGTATAATAATGTTATTAGCTATAATTTGCTAACACTGGAAGCACAAGATTTTTTTTTTTTTTTTTTTTTTTTAGAACTGGGGATTGAACTCAGGCTCTTGTGCTTGCCAGACAAGCGCTTATTCTACTGAGCTATCTCCCCAGCCCCAAGCAAAAGATTGTTAACAGCATCATAACCACAAACATCAACATTGTGTTGAGCTATATTACAATGTCACTAATCAACACCAATTTCTCTACTTCCTTACAATCTTACACAATCACATCATACATGTGGTCTTTGCTGACATAATATGATGTTGTTATAGCTTTCAGACATGGTTGTAAACCTGGCTGGTCCATCAGTACTGAGAAGACTGCTAGTGCATCCTTCTGAGTGCACCTCTGAGGTGTTTCCAGAGGTTTTGGGAATACAGATCAGAAGACAGAAAGTGGAGGGGCAAAACATGCTTCATTGTGGGTGATACAGTTCCATAGGCTGAGAACTCAGCTGGAATGAAAAGGGCAGGGAAGGATGCAGGCCTGTGCTTGGAAACCTCCATTCTACTCCAGCAGCCCTGGCCTCTGACCTAAGGCAGACTGCAGCTCTGCCTTAGGTGCAGGTTCATGCCTGGGCTGCTCTCAAAGCTTCCTGTCTTCTGTCTCAGCCTGGCATTGTGTCCTTGGTCACTCTTGCTCTACAGCTTCTAGTTTTGGGGAGCTATTGGCTCCTCTGTCTCTCTAGTGGGCTATTACAGGATTAGCTCTCTGGTCCTCTATGTATAGTTAGTCATTGCCCTCAATTAATTTTATACACACACCTGTTTTTAATGATTCAATTGTTCCAGAGATCAAAACAAATACAGTAGTGTGCAGCTATTCACTAAACTTATGCTGTTTATTTCAAAATTAAAATATAGGTCCAGCGAGATAGCTCAGCAGCCTAAGTCTCCTACATAGCCAATGTTGGGCAGATGCCAGGGACCGCAGTTTAATTCCCAGCACCATGTGCCATGCCAGCCTTGCCTTCAGTGTGGGCGGAGCCACCCAAATAACTAAAAACTAACAACCATGCTAAAACTCAAGCTACTGTCTTATGTGTACCTAGACACTGAATACTTGTTAATAGCAGTGATGTGAGGTATGGTATGTATATATATATATATATATATATATATATATATATATATATAATGTCATGTTCATATATATGTATATATAGCAGAGGCGATATATATATATATATATATATATGATGTCATGTTCATATATATGTATATATAGCAGAGGCGATATATATATATATACATGTATATATATAGAGAGAGAGATAAAATTCATTCTAGTGTCGTTTTAACTGTTGACAATAACATGTTTAAATAATGCATTCATTTCATAGCTCTAGGTATTTGCTGTCCATTTTTGATTTAAACTTTTTTCAGTTCAATTTATCATGTACTTCTTTGAAAAAATTTCATAATTTTTATATTTTATTAATTTTAATGAGAAAGAAATAGCAATGATACTGTTTCAAAACATGTTATTGTAATTAATACAGTAACAATAATTAATACATTGCATATTATTGTCTGCATAGCAGTTATTCACAGGACAAGACACAGACATGATATCTTGTCTAAGCACTATTAGTATAAAACTTTCTCTTCATTGAACTAAGAGAAAGTAGCTGTATATTTATCCTCATTAAAGGCTCGAGTCACAGCTTCAGACATAGCCAGTTCTGCTAATAACCCACTACTGTTATGGACTATTGGACTATATCGGGATATTTTGATGAATTCATGCATCTACAATATTTGATTGGAAATGGAACAACCAACTCTCACAAAACAAAACAAACAAGGAGGATATAAATGAAGAACAATTTTGTAATTTCATCATTATTGTGTAGCATGCAAAATATATTCTCAAAACAAAAACACGTTTAAAAATAAAACTCAAATATGCAAGCAACATTTCTGGGTATAAGAAAATACATTTCTATAAATACCAGTATTCTTTTTCCCCTACCTGATCTTATTCTAATTTCTCTTTTAAAAATCACTTTGCTTACAGACAGGGGAAAAAAATCTGCATTCATTTAACACTGTTCTTTTCAGGGACTCAATTTTATTGGTGTGAGAGGAATCTGTTATTTCATTCCTATAGTTTTATTGTGATATAAATTTACACATAAAAAGTAATCACTGTACTAAAAGATAAATTTGGAAATTGTACATAATCAAAGAAATAAGGGCACAATTAAGATATCAACCGTTCTAGAACCCTGGAAAATCATCTTGTACGTTTCACAGTGATTCTGAACTCCTAGCTCCAATGTAATTTCACCTCTTCGATAGTGTAAAAGAGCTCCAGATGTAGCATCCAATATTTCTGTTCTTCACAAGGCACACTGCTTTTAAGGTTCAATTATTTATGCATCAATACTTTGCTCCTTTTTATTACTTTTCCCAATTCATTAAATTAAGTATAACTGCTAATATGAAGTGTCTGTTTGCTAGTCCATCATGTTTGTGTCTCTTGCTGCTAGCTATGAAAAAGTTGCTAAGGACATTCTTACATATCTTTTTATTTTTATCTTTTATTTATTTATTTTTGTATTTTAAGGAAGGGTCTACAGCATGCTCAAGGTTTTACTACTAGATAGGACTTATAGAGTTTCATCTGCTCACAGACTTCCACGAGCTGGCATTGTGTGCCCTAAGGGCAGGGTGTCACAGCAGGCCCAGGGATGGAACCCCTGGCCCCTGGGCCTGGTTGCAGAGCTTTAATCCATTGGGCTATTTGGCTGGCCCTTAAAATGCTTTTCCTTTTTCTTTTTTCCTTTTTTCCTCCCCAGTGGTACTAAGGATCAAACTCAGGACCTTGAGCTTGCCAAGCATGCACTTACACCACTGAGCTATCTCCCTATTCCTTAAATATTTTATAAACATACGGTTTTTATATTTTGAGTCAATGAGTAGGAATAATATGGCTAGAATATGTGGTAAATGTAGAGGGCTGGCCTGATGGCTTGGCGGACTAAAGTGCCTGGGTAAGCAAATGCAGGAGCAGGAGGTTTAATCCTGGGCCAGCCGTGCAGGCCCCTTCCCCGGGGAGCGCTGAGAGTGCACACCTGTAATGCCAGTGTTTGGAACCTTGAAAAAACAGGAAAGAGCACTACCAGCCCAATCTGTGTAGTGAGACCCTGTAGACCTGTACTAAATGCGTAAAAGAAAAAAAAAACAAACAAAAAAACAAAAAAAAAACAACAAAAAAAAAAACGGTTACGTGGTAAGTGTAGGATTAATTGAACAACTATTTTTCAATAGCTTTCTGTCGTTCTTTATCGGTAAAAGTATAAAAATACTGTCGTGCACAACTTCACTAGCAATTGGTGTTCTAGTATCATAAAGTTTTGCCTTTCGGGTATCTCACTATCATTTCAAAATGAAGTTTTGTAATATACCGTGGCTGAGAGGGATTAGCTTTTCAAGTCTTACTTGCCTTTCGTATGCTTTCATTTTTTCAGCGTCTGTTCAGATGTTGTAGCTTCTATTCTCCCTCAGTATGAAGGACTGGATGCAGGGCCTTTGCACTGAGGTGCATTCTCAGCCTCCTTTTGTTCTTGCTTTATTTCCCTCCTCTCCCCTACGCTCTCATCCCCTCCTATCTTATCTCTCTGACTGTCTCTGTCTCTGTACCTCTCCGTTTTGGTCTTTCTGTCTCTGTCTCTCATTTCAGTCTGTGGTTTGACTTTTATGAACTGTAAATTACCATACATCAACAGTTCCTATTTTTTGCAAAGTTTTTTTTTTAAAGACTTTAAGCTTTTTTTTAATCTAAATACCACAAACACTTTCTACTTTGTCTTAAAGTGTTAGAGTTATAGATTTTTTTATTCTATAAACTAAGCCAATAAATTTTTGTGTGTGAATAAAATGGCATAGATGTTCCTAACAATCCACATAGGTATCAATATTGTATCTCTGCTTGTTGAAAGAGTGTTGATTCCAGGCCAGATTTACTTGGCATAGTTGATAAGAGGCAAATGAACTGTTGTCAGTTTCTTATTTTCAGTTTTGGTTGTTTCATTCTTTTTTATTTCTTTTTGTTGTTTTTGCTTGATATAGGTAAATTATGTTTTCTACAGATGGAAAATTAGTCTTCATTTAAATCATGAGTTTTAATTACTCATTACTTTATGTAACTTTCAGGTGGTTGGATTTTTTTCTATTACCTTGTTTCTATTTTGCAA
>PVJA010002328.1:48515-108451 GCA_004027025.1 Myocastor coypus
TACAATGATAGAGACATAGAACTAAGTACTTGGATAAACCCAAAAATAAAATACAAAGCAGTAAAATTAAGCTTTTGTACTTATTCACATGCCTGTCACTTTAAGTGTACTTCAACCTGTAAGTATGTATCTTTGATTAAATTTTAGAAAGTGTTAGCCATTATTTCTTAACCATTATGTACACTAAGGCTTTCTCCAGTCTTTCCTTCTCTTGAAGAATGCTCAGTCACACTTTCTGGAAGGCCCTGTCTTTGCTAATTTTCTCACTGCTGCGACAAAACGCCTGGCACCTGTGTTAAAGCAGGGACACTTTCTGTAGCCCACGGTTTGTGGATATTTCAGTGCACAAGCAGCTGGCTCCAGGGTAGGGTGGCGTCAAAGGGGGAGGACATTTCAAGGTGAGCAGAGATAGCAAAGCAAGCGAGGGAACCAGCAAGTGGCCTTGGCAGCTTCATTCTCCTCCTTTTCATATTTTATATCAACTCCTAGGGTTTGGGCAGTGCCAATCCAATCACTGGAATCATTTCATAGCTACACTCTGCTAATCCCAGTACTACACAGTCTAGGTTCGGCTACCTGTAAAAAAAAAAAAAATAAATTTACAAAAATACATGAATTGAAATAAAAAAAAAAAAAAGAAAATACTATGTGTGCAAGAGACTTTGAGGTCACAGTTAGAGATAAAGCATAAAAGTTCTCTTGATATCTAGCAGATACTAGAGGCTCATTTGGATCTAAGGTTATTTGTTCTTCAATTTTGACAATTTTGATATTTTGATAATTTACTGATTTATTCCATTTTATTGACACCATTGTGTTGGTGGTTCTACCTATTCAGATTTTTTCCTTATTTTATAGTATCTTTAATACTTAAGACCCATTGGGTTAGCCGGGCGTGGTGGCTCACGCCTGTAATCCCAGCACTTGGGAGGCTGAGGCAGGAGGATTGGTGCAAGTTCGAGATCAGCCTGGGCTACAAAAGTGAGCGCAGGACCAGCCTCAACTGCATAGCGAGACCCTGTCTCAAAAAGACAAAAAAAAAAAAAAAAAAAAAGATCCATTGGGTCTTTTTTCATAGTTTAACATTTTCATGGCATTTCACACTTTATTTTCTTAGATTAGCTTTTCAATAGAACAAAGAATATGTTGTTTTACATCACTAAATATGGTAAAAAATAAATGCTTTGAATTTTTAATATTAATCCCAACATCTCAGATGTGTTTTCCTTTTCTTTTCAGAGTAATCTCTGCACTCCCGCTTCTCTTACAGGAAGTGTGCCCATATATTGTCATGATGACATTCACGTTAAACTGAGGATACTGGAGATTAATTTCTTCCCTTGTGTGATTTTTTTGTTTCACTTCGTTTCCTTTGGACTTGGATAGCACATCCATTCGTGACTAAGGTCGCTTGTCTTGCCACTGAGTCTGAGTTACCGTTGTGTGATTCAGAGGTCTTCTGAGCATACAAAGCGATGAAGGTAGGGGATACCCTGTCTACATCTTCCCCTTCCAAGATTCTTATATATACTTTTGCAGACTGTGCAGAAGCCAGAACTCCTGTGTTTTAATTTCCGAGGTCAGAAAATTGAGACTTCTCTCCTGAAAAAGGAGTCTGTTCCCTATACCCTACCAGCAGTGTTGGCTCCCAGACTACAAAGAATGAAAACTGTTGTATCTTCTTCTTATGAATATGGAGTCCTTACAAGAATTGTATTACTTTCTCTCTTTCCATTAGTTGACTTGAGCTTTTCTGTTCATATTTTGTAATTCTGTATTTATTAAGTAGTACTATTGGGATTTAATCAACCATTATTGTCCTTGGGTTCATTAAAAATGGTAACAGTGAAGTCAAAGTGACTTCTTTTAGACATTATCCTCAATTGTCAATATCCCAACACCTTTTCTCATTATTGTCTACTCTTACTGTGTAGCTATTTATTACGTTGTATATATATATATATATCTATATATATATATATATATATATATAGATATAGATATAGATATAGATATAGATATTTTTTTTTTTTGAGACAGGGTCTCGCTATGCAGTTCAGGCTGGCCTTGTGCTCACTTTTATAGCCCAGGCTGGTCTCCAACTCACACCAATCCTCCTGCCTCAGCCTGCCAAGTCCTGGGATTACAGGTGTGTGCCACCACACCCGGCAAAGTTGTATATTATTGGACTAGTCATTTTATATATGTCATAAATTGTTGGTTGCTAATTTACATATTTTATTCTTAAACATTTAATGGAAATATTAGTTTTTTCTAGGATCACCAAAATAAGTACACAAATTCTTTGCACTGCATTGCCTTTAACCCTTACCATTTGCTCAGGCATTAACTTATGGAATTATTTACTTTGAAGTCTGTACTTAAAGTTGTTTTCCTATGAGCTATTATGACCTTGTCATTTGAATAGCTGAGCTTTGATCTCTTTATATTTAAAAGTCTGAATCTAAGGCTCTCCATAGTTCCTCATTTTGATTCTTACAAATACATAAGTCACAATTAACATGTTCTCTGTCCATCTAGAGTGATATCATACATTACAAAGAAAACTTCTTCCCCTGGACAATCTGTATTCTAAAATTAATTAGTAGTGAGAATGGCAGGGAAAGGTGTCAGTGGCCCTCATCGCATCCACACCTGAGGACACACACTTTTTGACACAGACCTATGCTTTGCACCATGAGGGCTGTTTATCAATTTCTCTGGAGTGATATAGAATCAAGTAGCAGCAGCACATGGTAATGTAAATCACAGTCTAATTTAGTTGTCACTGTGTTGTGACACTCGGTTAAAAATGCTTTTTAATTGTGAGTATAAATTATACATGAACAATTCTTAGTGACAGCCTTAATACTGCATCAGATTATTTCACCCAAGGGGGAACAGCAAGTATCATCAACATGAGGCAAGTGTGAGCCTCAAGTTTCTTAACTGGCAATTTAAGGGGAGATTGTGATGATGATGTCTTCTGGTTTATATTCACCGAAAACTCTCTTGGTAGAAAGAAAGGAAGAGGAAGAGAGGAAAGGAGATCTTTGACTCTTGGGCAGCATGGACTATATAACTCTGACCCTGAAAACATGATCGGAGCTTTTTGTGGTTTTATTAGTGCATAGAAATGGGCACTCAGTCCTAGGAAGGCAACTTAACACCAGCAAAGCAAGTGGACTTCGAGGAAAAGCAGTTTTTCTAAGTAGCTGTTTAATTTTATATGTACTTAAATATCCACTAATTTGTAATGCACTAAACTTTGTTAAGTGGACACAACCTGACCTGACATATTATTCTCTCATGTCGTATAAACAAACTCAATATTTGTGCAGCAGCAGAGCTGTTTTCCATATTCTACATTGAATAGATACATGAGTGAAAAAAACAACTATTAAAGCAACTTTTTCTGATCTTGCTCTTTGAAAACACAACAGTATGCATGCTGAAATATATGGACATAACACTAGTTTTATGTATTTTACTAAAAGATAGTCTATTGTTCTTTAAAACTGGGCCAGCACACATGGTCACTGTACTTCAGGTTTGTCTTCTGTAAAATCAGGATGGTAACATCCATCCCGTGAAACTGGTTTGAGGGTGTAATGACACTCCTTTCACAAACAGCATATATGCCAGAATGCTGTGATTGACAGTAAATTACAATACGCTTTCGTCAGTATTTGCTAACTTGTATGAATATGAATATATTTTTGAAACAGTGTGCTTCTTTCCCGTTCACAGGGAGTTCTCAGTTATCCAAAAGGATATTATATACTGATGGTATCTAGCACGGACTATCAAGGAGACTCTGCAAATTTATCCCTTGGTGAGACTTATTTCAGGGATAGTTCATGTGCAAACAGATAGGAAGATGTAAAAGAGGAGTACTCTCTTCTTTTGCATGGTAATAAAACAAGAAGTTATTCAATTTCTGTCAAATCAAAAAAGAGAGCACAAGCAAGATCTGTGCACATGTCAGATGAGAAAAATGGTGAATACCCTGAATAACTAAAGAAAACCAAACAAAGTGAAAACTAAGCTGAATCTCCTAACAAGAAGTGATGCAAATACCTTAGTCACTTTTTTCTTGTGAAGAGAAGATACCCACCACGCAAGGTTAGGAAAGGAAAGGTTCATTTAATTTATTGTTTGTAGAGGTTTCAGTCTCTAATCAGCTGTCCCTAAAGCAGAGTGGCACAAAGACGAGGGACAACCAGTCATGGCAGTGGAAAGACAGCAAAAGCAACAAGAGAAAAAGGGAAGGAGCGGGCCTGTTCTCCTCCGTTATCTGGTGTGCCGGCTACCTTCCCTGGGGTGGGTGTAGTCTTCACACTTTAATCCCATCATTAGGCAATGAACCAATTCCAAACTCTTGATTCATCTGACTCTCAAATACCTGCCTCTCTTGACCCCATGAGAGTTTGGACGGACACCCAGATAGGAACCATCAGAGAAACTGAGATGACTTTTCAGAGCATGAGCAAAAGCTTCCAGCAGATTTATACTGGGTGGTCGACTAATCCATGATCAGCACTCTTACCTTCAGCATCTGCCATGCCCTAGACTTCTCAGAAACAAAGAACAGTGATGCACATTCCCTGTATCTCACAGACCCAGGCAGAAACACTCATCCCAGGAGAAGCTATAGCTTATGCGGAACAAGAGATGCTCATGACAGTAAACAGTACTGTACAGGGTGGTAATTTATCATCCAACCATGGGTACCCAACTGACAAATACTAATTATAGACCCCTTGTATATTTAGATTGCCATAATTTTCTTAAGAGTGCCTACCTTGCCCTTGTTGTAAAACAATTAGCCTCTAATTTGTGAGGAAATATGCACTGGATGATTAATGTACCAATGTCATGGAATTTCCAATCAGATATGACTAAAGTAACAAAGCCAAGCAAAAACAGATGCAAGTATTTTTGTTTAACATTAAGTTCTTTAACACGATAATAATATCAATTTTTGTTTTTCATTTTATATAAATGATAGTCTTGGAAACATCACAATGTTTTTCTGGGCTCTTCAAGGCATGTCTATTAGCTGTACAATGCAGCCTCTATGGATTTACCAAAGGCGATCATGGCTTGAAGTATTGTCCTACTGGCTTCAGAGTGTACTTAGACATACAGGTGTATGGTGGAGCACAGGAAAGCAATGGTAATGGATTAGGACCTGGTTGTCTGATAGGGTACAGCCACCAACTATGGAGGCCAGCTCAAAAAATACATACTTATTGGAGGTGGATATTCGGAAAATATTGATAGAGTAATGCAGGTGAACTTTCCTTATTTATAGAAGATATAAGAATTTGAAGGAATGTAAGATAGTTAATAATGCATGAAGGGCCAAGGGATAGCTCAGTAGAATAAGTGCTTGTCTGGCAAGTTCAAGGGTCTGAGTTCAATCCCTCATATCTAAAAAAAAAAAAGACCATCTATTAGCCGAGCATGGCGGCACATGACTGTAATCCCAGCACTCGGGAGGCTGAGGCAGGAGGATCGGTGCGAGTTCGAGACCAGCCTGGGCTACAAAAGTGAGCTCAAGGCCAACCTCAACTGCACAGCGAGACCCTGTCTCAAAAAGACAAAATAAAAATAATGCATGATGTGTGAAGTCATGTAAATTTGGTATTCTTAACACTGTAACTCTGTTTATGAGAAAATAGCTCAACATCAGCTATCATAATTTTTAGCACATTTGCTCCTTGAAACTACATAAGTAATAATATCTGTTGTATGGTAATGAGTCAAATGATTCTGGCTATCCCTAAGTAACTTCACAGTGGGGCCTTAGTCCCAGCTGAACACTGAGGCAGCACCAGGGCTTGAGAGGTAGCTGAAGAAATGATTTGTTTGGTTCTTCTATGTGTATTTTCTGGTTATTAGAAAACCTCAATTGTTTCATTTGTGAAATTAAGAAAATAGCCTTCTCTGTATCCATGAATTTATACATTTATCTTTCTGGACCAAAATTACAACAGATGTGAGGAAATAAGTGAATAATTAGGAAGGGGTCAATGAGCCAGCACACCAGGTTCTCCAGAGGCCGGACAGTCTAGTGAGGCTGGGGGGAGTAAGAGTCAAGCTTAATGAACAGTGCTCTGGAACTGGGAAATATACAACAAACGTATCATTTGGTATTTATTACATAACTGACATTATTACTGCTGTAAAAGTAAAGTGACTAGATGAAGCAGGAAATCAGAGACTTGGTGTTGAGGTGCAAATAGATCTGCATTTGCTTTTCGCTTTCATTTTAATAACTTTTAGGCTATTATCAATGGAAAATTGGCCATGTCACTGATTAGAGAAATACAGTACAAAGTAGTCATTTTAAGAAATGACCCCTGAGATTTTTTGTAAATTTGGTTCATCTTTCTTTCTTTTTGATATCTACAGGATACTATCACATGTAGTATGGCTGCCAGATTTAGTAAGTAAAAATATATGATACCTAGTAAATTTGAATATCCAAAAAGTTAAGAATTTTTGTGTGTTTCAAGTGGTGCACTGAACATGCTTCTACTAAAATGTATTTATTCTTTGCCACACATTCAAAGAAAATTGGGTGTTCCACGCTATACGAGGCAATTCAAATCTCTAGGTAACCAAAAAGTATCCTCAGGGAAATTTTCTCAAGAACTTTTTAAACATTTATGAGATTTTTCCAAATAGCTAAAGTATGAAATAAGGGCACAAAATGACTACAAATCACACAGTAATACTTCTGAATTGGTGGTGGAAAGACTTTAAAAATTCTCCAATACATACTACTGTGTTTTCTTAGCAATACCCAACACAAGCAAAATTATTTCTTTGTACATTTTTCTTTTCCTTTGTTTCTTTAAACACACTTGCAAAATATAAGACAATCACATACAAATGATGACATATGCTTTATCCAGCTCACTGTCTCCTCAGGAATTCTCGAAGTTGACTGGCAGGTGTGAGAATTAAGCCAAATGTTTGATGAAGCACAATCCCAAGAAAAACAGCTCCAAGCAGCCCGAAGGTTGTCATGCTGACTACTTTGGTTACGTCCCTCCATGGGTCTTCACAGAATGTTGCTAGATTTTGTAGTTAGGGGAAAACATCTGTGTTACTTCTGGCTCTACTTTACTTTCCAAAGTAGCAAAAATAAATTAGGTCATTGGCACCATGAATATTTGACTCCAGTGTCCCCCTAATATGAGACTGGAAGTGGACATCAGGGCATCACACTGGCTAACTACTGAATCATAGCTTGCAGGGTGGCCAGGCTTCAGGAGCGGGAAGTGGGGGGCGGGGCTGAACACAGGAGGACGGGGCCAGCATTTGAATTTTGTAGTGATGATGACAATGCAAAATTACTTTCGCAACAAAAAGAATAAAATAATATAATTGGAAGGAATGGGACTAGTTTAGAAAAACACTGTTTGTATTTAATCACTGTGTTAGTGATGATTTGCTATCCTTGTTTTGTCCCTAATGCTTTTTTAGTGGTAGACGTTATTTACATTTAAAATATGACTATGCGTTATTACTTATTGCAACATGTAAGTTCTTATGAATAAAGATTGTTAGATAATAAAAATAATCTTAATCATGCTCTTTAGAAGTAGCTACTAAGGCTATAAATTAATAATATTTGTTACTAGGAAAGAGGATGAAGATCTTTTTTAAAATATAATTTAGTTATGGGCTGGGAGACAGCTCAGGAGCACAAGTGCCTGCCTGGCAAGTGTAAGGTCCTGAGTTCGATCTCCAATTCTGAAAAAAAAAAAAAAAGAAAATATAATTTAGTTATGTTTTCAAGATATTATATGGCAACTTTCTTCTCTATTATTTTATTCATCTATCTTTGTAACTTTCTAAGGGGTTGGGGAGATAGCTCAGTAGAATAAGTGATTACCTGGCAAGTGCAAGGGCCTGAGTTCAATCCCTGGTTCCACAGCAAAAAGAAAAAAAAAAAATTACTATCTTTTCAACTTTCTAGAAGAGCATGTGTATCTCTATTGTTGAAATTAAGTAGAAAAACAGACATACTTATAACTTGCTTAGTATTTCAGGGATAAGGTAATGAAAGCAAGGATGATCGTATGTATAGATTATTATTATTATTTCCGACTCAGCCTGCCCTAGGGGTGGGACTGGCACAGCATGTGGTGCAGGGGATCAAACTGCGGTCCCTGAGGTTGCCTAAGCTTTCCTAAGCAAGCACTGTATACTACTGGGTCATTTCATTGGCCCCATATTTATAATTTCATGGTGTCTGAATATCATAAATACTATGGGACTCCAAAAAATGTTTTCAAGATTCCTTCTAGATACAGTGTATTTGAAAAGCAGAGAATTGCCTTTTAAAACAGCCTGGACTTTGAGATCCTGAATGTGATGATGTATGGATAACAGTAAAGATTGCAAAACCACAATCAACCTGTTAGTACTGATAACCAGGGTCACCGTGCAGGGACTGGTGCTGGGATGCCTGTGTGGCAAGGGGAATAGGAAGAGAATTCTTTGTTTTTATAAGCTTTCAAACAGCCATCACATATTACTTTGGAAATGTAGTATATGCGAGCACCACATTGTGTTCTCTGGTGCATGAAACCAAGTGTAAATAAGAACAAAAATGCATTTTGGAGCCTGAGGAAAGTGTACAAAGGTGAATGGGAACAAGCGAGAAGGAAGAGGGAAAGCGAAGAAGAGAAAATTAAAAATAACCATGAGAAAAGAAGGAAGACATAGACACAAAGTTTGTGAATGGTTTAGGAGGAGAGGTTCAAAGGGAGGGGAGGAATGGAAAAACACAAGTTATATCATATGCAAATTATCTATGATAAATGTAATCATTATGCATTTATAAAATGTAGCCACAAAACATTACATAAAGAGGGAAAATATAACCAAAGAAAAGTAACAAAAAAAAAAAGATATTACTTGTAAAGAAATCCAAGTTTTTCTCCTGGACTTTTCTGCTGGCATTAACAGTTGGATTCTATGATAACTGTCATAATATTAGAAAGCATTGATGACATGTATTCTTCGACACTGCCAAGTGTGGTAGAATGTTTGCAAATCATACTGCATGCAAGCGGTAGAAAGTGCCTTGGCTTTAACATCACACCTGTTCTCTGCAACTGCTCTGTTAAAAAATGTCATGGTGACAATACTCACATTCACCCTTGGCAAAGCAAGGGAGCTTGTCTCCCACTTACTTAATATGTCAATCCTGCATCCATGCTAGAAACAAATGTGTCTCTTTTTTCTATTGTGCCTCATTATTTTTCTTTTCAAATTTAGATACTCAAATATAGCAACAACCCAACTTAACCATTATAATAAATATCAGAATAAAGTGTGATGGGAATCCAGACATAGTAATTTAGTAATCCAATCTTTGAAAAAATAAATTCCATTTAACAATGTTTTTTTTTTTGGTAGATGCTGTCTAGATAGATTTGATATCTGTAATTATCAGTATGACAGCCCATCACCTTCCGTATTTTTTGCTCTTTCTTTTTTCTCAGAGTTGGGAAGATAACAAACACAATTGCATAACGTCCTGGAAAAGAATAACATGAATCGAAATATGTACATTGATTATTCTATAGCAAGGAGCATCAGAGACTAAATCAAAGCTAACTACAACTTGTTTATGAGATATTATCTACTGTCTTTAAATTAGCTTAAAGATTTTAAGTATTTTCCTGACCTGGAATTATTACACTATAAATAAATTATTAATCCTTTCTTAGCTATAAAAAGTCATACTAGCCTTGATGTCGTTGTGTGTGCCTGTAGCTTCAGCTCTCAAGAGGCAGAGATGGGAGAATTTCTACCAACTCAAGAGCAGCCTAGAGTAGATAGTGAGCTCTAGACCACCCTGAACTGCACACTGACAAACTGTCTCAACAAATGAACAAACAACCAAATTCATATTATCCAAGACATAAAGAAAAATTTATGGGTGGTTTTTTTTTCATGTTTGTTAGGTTTCTTTTCAACTGAGTAGCCTACCAGCAGCTACTAAAAGTTAATAGCTGTTAAAACCTCAAGTGAAACATGCTTTAAAAAGTAAGTGACATCGAAACACCTTTCAAGTGTGAATCAAGAAAAAAAAAATCATTGTTTTAATTCTCAGACTGCATATTTATATTTTGGCATCAAATTATATAATAATTCAAAGACTTGTTTCTTGGCCAAAGAAGGCACTTGAATATTTCTATTCAAATAGGCTTTAGGTAAAAGAGCAAAAAAGACTCCGTGATCGTTTTCACAGACCCATATGCCTCTTTGATCTATCCTCACTTTGTCTTCCAGAGAAATAGCATTTACTTGTTTTTGTAGCTGTCTGGCATCCATATTTTGTCTCTTGCACAGAAAGGCCTGAATTTCTATGGAACGCTATGTCAGTCCTCTCTTCCTGCCAAGGCTGAATGTTACTAGGTCTTGGTGGGTTCCAGTGGGGCTCACTTGGATAGTGCCAACCAGCATTTGCCACCCACCGGCCCTACCTCTGTACTCACTCACAGGTTAAAAACAGAAAAGCAACACAGTTTCAGTGTGCCAAGGCTTCCAAAAAGAGCCAAGTTGAGGAGTCACTCTCTGCTCCTGGCCTTGGCTTTGTCAGGGTGCGGCTTGTAAGAACCTGAAAGGGTAAGTAAAGCCTGAAAGGTACACTACGTACTGTGCAAGGGAAAGAATCTGTTCATAGGGAAGGACCAAGCGGGATGAGAGAAAGGACAGAAGGAAGAAAGAAAGAAGGAAGAAGAATGTGTGCATGTATAAAGTGTAGCTTTGATAATTGTATTACTGCTTTCTGCCAGTCCGTTGAAAGGACCAGTTAATGCTTACATTTTTCCTTCTCTCTCCTTCTTATGTTTTATAACTTCTTTATGTCATATTTCCATGCTTGCACCTGGTAATCTGAACACCTAATCTGAAGACAATGATATGCAATATAGAAATCATTCTTGAATTCCTATTACTTATTTAATATATTCTGTATCGTTTTAATGTTTTTTACTATTATTCTTTTTCAAAAATCAAAATGAAAAATTAAAAAGAAAACAGCTGCAACTATACCATGAAAATGATTTCTATGAAACTATAGAAACAGATTTATATGAACGATGTTTTTGGAGCTTAAGCCATAGAAATTCACCAGAAGTACTTCAGAGATTTTTTTTTTTTTTGTCTTTTTGAGACAGAGTCTTGATATGCAGTACAGGCTGGCCTTGCGCTCACTTTTGTAGCCCAGGCTGGTCTCGAACTCACAGCAATCCTCCTGCCTCAGCCTCCTAAGTGCTGGAATTATAGGCATGCACCACCATGCTGGGCTCTTGAGAGATTTTTAAATTAATATAAAACAACTATCTATATCACATTACTTTTGTAGTATCTTTACTTTGAAGTTCACTCTTAATACAACCATAGATGATTTAAATACCTCTCCTGTGAAAGGAAAAACACAAAAAAATCTTAAATTCTCACTGTTACAGATAGAAGGACATAATCATAAGAAATACTTTATGGTATAATCAGAGAGCATTATATTAAGAGAAGTCATCTGTGACAGGAATTCCTTGGACAAGTCATTTTGTATCAATTAAAGAAATAAATTAGTTAGTGCTTTTGAAATCTTAATATTCAATATACAATAACCACATTAGTAAATCTACATCATTAGAAATGTATGTCATCTAAGCATCTATCACTCATGAACATTGATAAAAGGCCACATGAGACTGAATAACATGTACTGAGTCATCAGTAAATTTGTCTTTCTTGGTTGAATATGAGTAAAACCCTTGCTAGGGGAAACAGCAAGTTACCTGGATAAAGTATTACATATTTCTCTGTTTTCAAACATCCTGTGTTGCACAGTAAGAAATTATGCACCATTCAAGATAAATCAATGTCACTAGAGGACATCTTCTGGCACAGTGATGTTTGAAACAACTTTATTAAAAGCATAGTCAGTTTAATTCTCAGTCATCCATAGTTCCTGCCCCAACAATTGAGTGGTTCTTTGTTCTTTCTTTTAGAATCATCTTTTTCACTACATGATCACAAAAGACTTTCACACCAATCTGTCTACAGGAGACTCTGCCGTGAAGTCCTAACAAATGTAGCATCCAATAACATCACTTTTTTTCTCTTTTTATCTATGCTTCTCTGCCACCAAAGTCATCTTTCAATTTAATTGTCAAACCAGGTCTCTCCACAACTAAATTTGTGATTTTTATTGCCTATCACATCCATGTGAAGTCTTTGTCCCTTGCTATCTTGTGTCTGCCTACTAATTCACTTCCATACTGGCCAGTGATAATTTGGAACCTTATTCTCCTGTTATGTGAAGACCTATATACATGTTTTCTTAATTGCTCTACACTCTGTACCTTCTTCTTCACTGAAAATACTCTGCCTGACAGAATTCTATTCCTATCTTCTGTTTCACATTAATGTACTAATAGGAATTTTTCAATGCCAGTAATCACCAAGAAGCAAATCAAAGGCATAATGAGACACTGCCCCACTTTAATACAGATTCCCACTGTCAGAAATGGAAAAGATAACATACTGACAACAAAGATGTGGGGGGAAAGTATCACATGAGAGCACTTGTAGAGGGTGTAGATTTACAATGGCATTGCAGAAAACAGTGAAGGGCTCCTCAGAAGATATATAGCTCTATCATACTCTCCACAAATGTCATTATTTAGTATGTAATCTAAAGAAATGAAATGAGGAAACCAAACACTAGATCTCTGCACTGACATGTTCACTGTATCACTATTCACAATAGTGAAAAGATGAAAATATCTTAAACACATAGATACAAAAAATGTAATACACATACATCATGGAATACCGTTCAGTAAAACCAGTGCTAATGAAATCTTATCACAGGCAGAGTATCTATGGAAATAGAGACTACTATGTTAAAAAAATAGATCAGACCAAAGCATAAAAGCAATACATGATTTCAACTACATATGAAAAGTGAAAATTTTGATGTCCTCTAAGTAGAGAGGAGAATGGTGCTTACAGGAAACTGGAAAGATTCAAAGGATAAAGTATAGGAATAAGTTAAACAATGGTACAAGAACACAGATACCTATAAGATTATCTAATGTGTTACTGCACAGTGATGATAGATTACAATATTTAGTTATTTAGAAGTGTGTTATGAGTATAATATTTGAAGATTATATAGGCAAAAATGTATTGCACATTTTACAAACTGGAAGAATTGTCAATATTTTCTTCTAAGAGATAATGGCTATTTGAGAAAATATATTTAAACAGATTTAAGCATTACATAATGTGTGTAGCTATGAAAACTTACACCTTACACAATCCTATGCAGTAGTTCAAAGTAAATTTAATTTAAATCTTTAAAAATTTGCATGAGCATTGCAATGTTCGAATTGCAGATCTCATGTTGAGCCCTGCCTTCATACATAGAAATCCTCAAATGCTATGTTATTTCTTAAGTAAATAACTAAGCTAAGCAATTCTTGGCACTAAATAAACTGGATAATTCTCTCAGTTTTATTCATTTAAAAATCATGTAACTATCTTTTATCAGTAATATTTTTTTTTTCTAGGTAGTACTCATAACTCTGACACTTCTTTCTTGGGTTAAGTGTGTGTGTGTGTGTGTGTGTGTGTGTGTGTGCGCGTGTGTGTGTGTGTGTCTGTGTTTACCTTCAAACTTGTTTTTATCTGTGTGTTGAAGAAAAGAAAAAGACCTAGGTCAGAAGGCTGACCCTAGCCATGTACCTACAATGGGAGGATGAAATTGGCTTAACCTCTTATACTTATTATTTCAAGAAGCAGGCAGGTCTCAGAATTAAATGCAGTAAAGTGAGCTGTGGAGCAGCAGGGAGCAGCGGGGATGATGATGAGATGAACCGAGGCATGCCTTCCAGCAAGGGCTTAAAACATTCTTAGGAAGTTTACTAGAGAAGGAGACAACTGAGACATAGCACATCTAGAAGTGCACTTGGTTTGCAGGACTAACAGTTGGCATTTAAGAACTGACTGAAAACTAAAAATGAATTTATATTGCTAATTAGTGTAAAGATCCATGTTACAAGTTATCCCTTGGAGCTTTTTTAAAAAATAGACTAATTATCTGAAATATATTATTTGGGTAAGCTTCTCTCATGGGTCCACGTTTCAGAGCGTTGGTCCCTGTGGCAGGACTCATGGGGGCCTGTAGGACCTTGTGAAGCATCTGCTAAGCCACTGGGGATGGGCTCTTGCAGGGAACTGTGGGGGGACCTCTTCCTCCTCCTTCCATTACTTCCTGGGTTTTGAGCAGAGCCTTATGCTCTGCCACACCACAGGCTCAACAAAGATGCCACAACTCCTGAACTGGACACTTCACAAAGCACAACAAAATAATTCTCTTTGAAAATCTATTCTGTCTATTATTTTGTTAACAATGATGATAAGCTGACTAATATACCGCCACTCACTATAATGCCTCCCACCCATATATTAGTCTGACTTTACTGTTTCCATTTTGATTAAAAGTGAGTATAAAAACAGCATAATAATGAAAATGGAAAAATATATTGGGAAATTACAATATTAGGTAACTTCAGTTGAAATTCAATATTCATAAAATCTGAATATGTGAATATATTTATTGAATTCACCGAGAGCATTGAAGGATAGTCTAGAAATTATCAAATAGAAAAAGGGAAAAATAGTGAATTGAAAGAATAAAGGAGAGAACAGATGGTGTAAAGAGAGCTGGGGTACGTCAAAATATACCATGGCAGGAATTTCTCAAAGGTCAGATTTCTGTCTTTATGGAGGTGGAAGGTTTGCTGAAGACATTTACATTTCTTACTTTTTCATGTATGGTCCTCTTGCAGTGTGATTATATATAACACTTAAAAAGCCAAATATTTTTACTTTATTTCAGGTGCTTGTAAGTACTCATTTCCACAGAGAAAACAAAGTGTTTTTTGTTTGTTTGTTTGTTTGTTTGTTTGCTGAGTTTTGTTTGGTTTGGTTTTGGAAAGGACAAATTGGGACAGAAGAGGCTACTACTTAACTCTTGAAACTCCTTGTTCTTCTTCTCCTCCTTCTTCTTCTTCCTCTTCCTCTTCCTCTTCCTCTTCTTCTTCTTCCTCTTCTTTTCTTCTTCTTCCTCTCTTCTTCATCATCATCTTCTTCTTCTTCTTCTTCTTCTTCTTCTTCTTCTTCTCCTCCTCCTCCTCCTCCTCCTCCTCCTCCCTGAAACTCTTCTTAACAAGAAAGGAAACCAGTATAAAAAGCAACAATGAAAAAAAAATAAATAAAAAAATAAAAAGCAACAATGCCCAAAGAGGAAGTATATTTTCTAATTCTCTTAAGCAACCATTTCATACTTGTACCACTCAATTCACCAGTTTAATTTTTTCTTTTCTAGATTTTTTCTTTTTTTCTTTTCTAGATGTAATTTTCTAATTTTTTCTTTTCTAGATGTAAGCATTTTTCCTTCAAGAAAAGAACTACATTGGAAAATAGAAAGGGATTAGTATCCCTTTCCTGGAAGGGATTTGGGATAGGAGATGTCACAGGGGAAGGACCAGAGTTCTCACCTCTGTGATTCACTTCAGGGTGTGTGTGCCCTTTGAATTCCACACAATCTTAATCTGCATTTTAGAATGATTCTTGTATTAAGTGTTTTGTTATATTCCCTATCCAATTTTCAAAATAAGGTCTCATCAGATATTCAAATCTCTCTTTTCAACCTCACATAAGTATAGTCACTCTTCCTTTTTTGATTTAATATAACTTTCTAGACTCATCTTGTTTATATCTATTCAAGTTCAACTTAATTTTCAATTTATAATTTTCAGTGTTTCATTTTTGCCAACCTCAGTCTGAGTGGTACGAGTCACACTGACTTCCTTTTCCTAATGTATAGAGTTTAATATCTAAGCAACAGATATATAAAAACACTGCCTTGAGTTACATGGACTCACTGCTCCTTAAAAAACTTGTTATTATCAATAAGAGTCCCAAATATTGAATTTTTAAACTGTACCTGAACTTTTGCAAATCTGAATAGTCCCATAAAAGCAGTGGATTTGTAATATCTTTTAATATAACTTAATAAGCAATTCGAATTATTAGTAAATAATTTTATTACAAGGGCTGGAGAAGTCAGCTCAGTAGAATAAGTGCTTGCCTGGTGAGCACAAGGACTTGAATTCAATTCCCATTTCTGAAAAAAATACACGCAAATGATATCTTTTTTGTTAATTATTTTATTGATTTTACTGAGAAAAGAATAGCAATGAAGCAGTTTCAAAACACATTAGGATAGTTATAATAATTAATACAATGCATATTGTTGTCTTCATAGTATTCGGGGGCAAGATGAAGACATTATAATTAATTTTAACTTATTATATGATGTAATAGTAAAATATTTAATTAATATAGAAATGAAAAATAGATGTCTCTTACCAGCATCCACACAGTATCCACAGTACCATTATTTTCCTGTATTTGCAGTATTTTTTTAAAACCTCTTCCTTGTTAGGTGCAGGTTCTCACTATGCAGCTCAGACTCAGGCATCCTCCTATCTCGGACTTCCCAGCACTGGAATTAAAGGCATGCACTACCATATCCAGCTTCTGTGGCCTGCACTGCACGTCAGGATTCAGCATGGCATGCGGGACCGGGAATTGAACCTGTGTCCTTATGAATCGCTGAGTTATTTCTCCAGGGGCCTATTTGTTGCATTTTTAAGTCATATAAAAACAAAAACTCTCATTTGAAGTTATCTAAATATGAATTCCATGACACAAAAATATTTTCCTTTTGATAGCAATTCTTGCCTGACTCAGCTATTCTGAGATAGTAAGATCAGTGCAGTGAATACTGTGTCTTCAGAAGCTGGTTGGGTTCCTAACAAACTCTACCGTGTCACATCCTGTATGTCTCTTAGCTTGAGAAGTGTGGGACTTGAGTAAGGAGTGGAACTGAGTAGGAAAGGAGACACCTGAAATTACTTACAAGCTTGGTTTTCACAAAGAGAACTATTTTAGCTTCTTCATATTAGTTACTTGAGACAGAAACAACAAATGAGAACAAGAGCCTACTTTTCATCTTAGTGCAGGGTCCACTTAGATTTTCAACCCTACAGTAATAATTCCACTCACTTTGACAAAGGCACCTTGAACTACTGACGGCTTTTCCATGTTTAAGTGAGAAGTGCGACCATTATTTTTCTCTGTGGTGTGGGAGGAAGAGGGCATCCTCTATACTGTATTAGCTATTTTTTATGCTAACACTGCGTTTCTCTTTACTGAGTTCTGTAAATAACCTGTGTTGTAGGGACTGACCTTTCATTTCTGTTTTGCCCTTTTCAAATCTATTTTTATTTGGAATATTTTCCGCCTTGTATTTTGTCATCTTTTGAGTCTTGTTATTTTGTGTGTGCTTCAGCATCATTCTGATTTTGAACACACCATGGTTCTCACTGTTCCAATTAATTGGCTTATCTACCCTTTAGGTGACCTGTTCTCCAATCTCTTATGTTAATTAACTCTCCCTCCTACCAGCCATTTCTTAGCATATAAAGATCTAGAGATCGGTTGAAAGCACTAATAGCTGATTCCCTGGGTATAAAGACATTAGGCTGATAATCCTTTCTAGCCACCCACCATCTCTGGCATGCTTACGTCTGAAAAAAAAAAAAAAAGCGAAACAAAACAAAACAAAAACTATGACTTGTGTTACATGACTGCAGGTCCTGGCAGATAGACTTCCAGTTGTCAGATGATTGTTTACACAAAGAAGCCTTGTTTTAGTGTAGTGATAAACATCCTATAGCAACCCGGTTAGAAAAAAAGCAAAGTCCAAAACCTTAAAGCAATGCAAGGAAATGTGAACAAGCATTCCTCAGCTCTAAACCAAGTGCAACATGCAAAGCTTTCTCTTTTTGGTGACTTCAGCCCTCCATCAGCCGTTTGAGCTTACTTTAGAAGCTGCTCTCCAATGTTACTCATTTTTTTTTTTTCTACAGCACCAAATTTTTAACAAATGGCATATCTTACAGGTAGATTCAGTAATATTTCCTACTATAATACAGGATAAATACAAAGTAGGCTTGAATATTTTTATATTATTATGGCTGAAATATGAAGTGCCCTTCAAAGTCTCATATATTTAAAGGTTGGTTATTTTAATAAGAGGTAGTGGTGAGACTGGATTGTGTGTCAACCTTATGGATGGATGAATTATTGATGAATCAATAGCTTAATGGACTTTTAGCAAGGTCAGATCTGTGGAGAAAGTTGTTCCCTGGGATTTTTTCCTTGAAGGTCATACCTTAAAGCTGGCCCTCGCTTAACTTTATCTCTCTGCTTTATGGCTGTTGTGATGTAAGCCGCTTCCTCATCCTATATCTCACCACAGCCCTACAAGATGACCACAGAGCAAAACCTCCAAATCCAAAGTAAGCATTTCCTTTATTGTTCTGTTCCCCTCAGGCATGTTGTCATAGCAATAATGCAAAGGTGCAATGACATGTGTCAAACAAAATAGGAAATAAAATATTAACTTGATCGTAATGTGCTATTCCTGGTTAAGCTGAAGTTGGAAACTGATTGCTAGGTTCCATTATGCACTGCTACTGGCTGAAAGAGGAAAGAGTAGATTTAGAGTTCCTAGTAAACCTTCAGAGTACAAACAGACATAAAGAGAGATACGGTGACTTCTTTATATTGTTCCATCACTATGTGAGTTCTGTAATAAGAATAATGCACTAACGTTTGTTTCCTAGTGGATTTTAGATTTTTTAATTTTTTTACTGAGTGATTTGGTGAATTGTCTAATTAAATGGAAGCATACTATCATAATAACTTGTATTTATAATTCAACTACATGTTTGCATTTTAAACAATAGACAGTATTATATAGTTACGTGTAAAGTTCCTATAACTCCAATATGAATTTTTAATGTCAGCCTTCATTTCTTATTTGGAGGTAGACTCATAGAACTAGAGATAGCCTGTAAAAAATTGTTAAAAGCATGTTTGAAGACTGGGAATTTGTCATTAAGTGACTTCTAATAATTTCTGCTATTAATGGAAAATAATTTTTAACTTTAATTTTTGCAGTTGGTAACATGTGCTTGTATCACAGAATTATTTTTGAATAATTCAAGGACATAATGTACATACCAAACTCCTGGCTTTTAAATTTCATCTAGTATTTTTCAATAAATATATGATTTGTTAATCTGTCTTTATTCTGAAATTCCTTTGATGGGGCCCGGCGGGATGGCTCAGTGGTCTAAAGCACCTGCTTGGGAAAGCTTGGGCAGCTGCAGGGACTGCCGTTCGATCCCTGGCACCACATGCTGCACCAGCCCAGCCCTCAGGGCAGGCTAAGCCGGCCATGAAAATGAATAAATAAACAAACAAAGGTTCTGAAACAAGAAAAAAAAATAAAAAGTTAAAAAATTTCTTAATGAAATTCCTTTGATGCATTACCAATAATTCTTATGTATTTCAACTACATACTAAAACCAACTATACATGGACTACAAATCATTGCCTTTTCATATTGATAAAAATAGCTGTAGTACAAAAAATTTTATAATACACCAAACTTATGTCTAATATTATACACACAGCTAATTAAATTAGCATAGAAGATTCTATGTTCAAGGAGCTCCAGACTCTGAAATGTAAGGTGGAGAAAACAATAAAATGAAATTGCACTATATCTGCACATCTATGACTGTTACCATCTTTGCAAATGCTAAAGAAAATATAAAGAAACAAAATAAAACTAGTTAAGTATAATAAAGTCCCCTTGTATTGTGTTAGGAGGGAACAACTATTCCAGTTTACTTGGTATTGTAACTGATGCCCCTGTGTAATAATGAGTAGCATCAGGGTTCTCCACCTTAACTTCAGGGGCCTAGTTTTGAAAGAAGAGTTGCATCCTGTTGTAACACTACATAGCCTGAAATCAACCCAAAAACAAAAACATGTGATCTGACATTATAGATTTAGCCTACACTACAGCACAATAGATAGTGTTGCGCCAGAAAGCAGTTGAGAGTTACAAATAGTTGTGCAGTATGTTATTGTTTTACATAGAAAGTAGTTTATAAAGAGGATAATGGGGATGGACAAATAGCTCAGCCATTTAAAGCACCTTCAAGCAATCATAGGGCTTGGGGGTCCAATCAACAGGCCTGCCATGCCAGCCATGCCCCTGGGGCATGTTGAGACTGGGCATGGTGGTGCCTGCCTATAACCACAGCTCTTGGGAGTCTGTAAACAGGCAGATCACTATGAGTCCTATCTAGTAGTGAGACCCTGAACATTATGTAGACCCATAAAAAAAGAGGATGATGTCTCATGTGATTGATAACTTACGAATACCAAACGATAAAGGGAAGAGTTTTGAAAACTATATTTTGCAACTGAGAGAGATGACTCTCATTCTATTTACCTTGTCTAATTTGCAGTAGTTTTATTTGTGCATTTTTGACATCAAAAGCTGTATGCAAAATTAATTTGGCTTTTAATCATTATTTTGTTCTCATTTAAAATTAGCCCTGCTTGATGCATTATCTTTGTTAATTATAAAAGGAGATGAAAGAGGTCAAGCAATTCTCCTTGTAGAAAAACATCACCATTATTAATATAGTACTTAAAAGACCAGCATACTTAGATAAGATTTAGTGAGTTATCCTGATTTTTCTCATTTTAATGACACATATATTTTGAGAGTGTATTTCTAATCTATGAATAAAGATGAAATGTCTTGTGTTGTTTCCTTTTGTAAAACCAGAAATCTGAAATTTAGGACAGAAATTATGTAGGGCACTGTCCAATTTTTTTTTTAATCTACTTAGTACAGAGTCTACAGGTTCTCGCTACATGCATGGGACTTGTAATGATGCTACCAGCACGGGAGTTACAGGCGTGTGTCAACATGCCCAGCCTCCATTGACATCTCAGTATGCCCGGGGGGGTGGGTTTGGTATAGCACACCAGGGATTGAACCTTGGCCCTTGTGTCTGCCTAATCAGGCTCTTTACTCTGCTGAGCTGTCTGGTAGAGCCTGTCTGATATGTTTGGATGTGGTGTGAAGGTGTACTGCAGTGGTGGCCAGCCTGTAGCTTGAGTGCAGCAGAGAGCATCAAAGTCCTCTCTGTCAACACACAAACCAAACACTGGATAACAGCTGTGTTTTTTTCTAAACTAAAATTTTAAGTATTCAAGTTAAATTGCAGTACTAGGACTCAGAGATAAAAAAAGAGTTTGAGTTTCAGTTTGGGCATTTAGTCATTAAAAGGTTTGCCTTCATTGGTCGGCAGTACCTCTTGTTCATGTTTGACATGTTCTGAATTTTCTTTAACATCATGTGATAATGGATTTATGATTTAAAGTGAACTATATTCTGATGTCCTAGGTCAATCTTCTGCAATATTTCATTTCTAACAGTGCCGTTTATGACAGAGTTTTTTTTTTTTTTTTTGATAGAAGAAAGACCAGAATGACACATTTTATATTTCTTTTCTTTATAGTCTCAAAGAAAAGGCATATTTGTAGCCAATCGTGGAGTAGTTCCACAAGAATGAAGGAGGTACATGGAAACCCTTGGAAAAATGGTAAAAGAAATTAGGAATGAATATAAAGGAACCTAGAAGAACACTTACTTCTTTTAAAGCAGAGGCAATATTACTTTGAGATGATAGCTATCTCCTAAGAACCATAGGGTGCTGAGCCTACTAAGAGCAGTGGAGTGGTTCAGTGGGACGAAAAGAAGCAGGAGCAGCAGAACAAGCCAAAACCCATCATCACTGAAGTACAAGACAAAAGCGCTCACACAAGTAACATGAAACTGAACACTAGGAATATTTGAGGAGGCCATACCAAATTTGGCTGAGATTTTGAATGAAATCCGTTGTGATTACTTGGTGTCAACATCTAGTTGCCTCCAAAGGACACACAGCTGGAGGAAGACATGACCCAAGAAAGTAACTCTGCTTGTTGAACCAAAATATACAGAATGATAGAGGTTGTTAACAAGAAAGGTTCTTACTTACAGGTCATGTAATATGTGTGGCTTAGCTAAAGTAGCTAACTAAGTCAATCCTGAATTGATTACTTTTGCAGTAGTGCATGGCTGTGCTCATTAAGTTGGATGTTCATGGTTATATGTTTGTCATGAAATTTCCTTGCTTATTTCTACATTTTACTAACTTTATTTGTTGGAACATAACCTCAAATCTTCCATCTACTCAAGCATTCTCCTAATATAGAGAAAACTATAATGGAGCTTGAGTGGATCATATCACCAAGGTAATTATTATGCCAGCACACTAAAATAGATAATTAGTTGTCTTTAATTTAGTTTAAAATATTTCTTTAAATGATTTTAATAGGTTTGTATTGCTCTACCTCTTACTATGCCTCTAAACAACTTCAAGGTAGCTCCATAAATAAATCATATTATTTTATAATTCATTAAAATTTTGTGCCAAGTTTGTTTTGAGACATTTGAACATAATGTCAAGCTGACTGTGATAATTAAAACATGAACATTTGTTCAGTATCACATGGCTTATCAGAAAACCTCAGAGAATGTCTACATTTACAATGATAACAATAAAGCCACAGTTATTACCAATAAACTGTTATTGTCCACAAAAATAAAATAATATGCAATATAAATTTTTTATCTATATCTGCCTTCTATAGAAATAAAATTAGGTTTATATTCCTTTCATATTAAAATAACTTAAATATAGTTTAATATTTCACTCATCACTTGCCTCAATAATCTCATACGTGTAGTTTATTTTTTTCCAAATTTGCACCTTAGTTGATGACCCTTGAGGTTTGTCCATGATTGTTTCCTCTTTACTAAGAATGCTAATGCCCATCTCTAAAGGTATGTGCATTTATCATCTTCTCTTCCTTCCTTTTTGTTTATCTTATGAGATTTCTGCTTTTTTATTGCAAAATTATTCTAAACTTCTTAGGTACTTCTTTATACCATCGCCTATAAATAGCAGAAAGAATATCTTTCTGCAAGGTTGTTTTAAGAAGTAGAAAATATCCTGAGTGCCTGTAGATTTTGATAACTATTGTTGTTTTTCTTTTTTGCACCAGTTTCACATAATGTCTGTTATCTAGGGTTAGGAGATATATTTGATGCTACATTCCTAAGAACTTGACAAAAGGTCTTCCACAGAATGAGAGACATTGCAAAATGTTCTGCCCAATAATTTGTGGATCTAATTTTAATAAATATTCATTAGTGCTGACAGGATGGCTCAGTAGTCTAAAGTGCCTGCTTAGGCAAGCTTAGGCAACTGCAGGGACCACGGTTCAATCCCCTACAGCACATCCTGCTCCAGTCCCACCTTCAGGGCAGGCTGAGCTTGCCATAATAGAAAAATAATAAAAAAGTAAAAAATAAATTCATTAAATGTCAACTATGTGTCAATCAGTATACCAAATGTGTATAATGCCACAATGTGAATGGTATCACCATAAAACTGCAAACAAAATGTGAGATTTCTAATCTTGCATTCCTGATAATATGACTATTCATAAGACAGGGGCTTCACAAGCAAGTTAAGGTGAAATTACTGGGGTACACTTAATGCGATATACTTGACATCTTTATATTTTTCAGTGAATAGTTGGACAGAGATTGACATATGAGAAGGAAAAGATCTAGAGACAAAGGATTAGAAAGTACAGGAGAAACTTCAAACAGATGCTTCCTGTCAAAGGACAGCACAGTTTTCCCAACACCTCAGTTTCAGACACGTAACTTCTCAACTGTGAGACAAATTTCCAATGTTAAAATCATTCAGTATCTGTTACTTTTCTGTGACAAACTCAGTAAAGGACTACAGAGAGGAAAAGTGGAAACTTCAAGTCCTTTTCTTTATTACGGATTCATTTAATTTGAAACTGTAATCATCTTTAAGGAGCAGTAATAGACTAGTTTTCTTAAGAATTTCCCATGGCAGCCCCAGCCCCCGGGGCATGCTGAGATGATGGAGACAGGGCATGGTGGCACGTGCCTGTAATCCCAGCACTTTGGGCGCCTGAGAATCATAGGTGAATCACCATGAGTCCAGTCTATGTAGGGAGACCCTGTACACCCTGTAGACCCTGTCCTAAATACAGAAAAAAACATTCAGAGAGATTTCATAAAATGGCCATTTTTAGGAACCTATATGTATATGGAACACAAAATTGACCTGATATTTTCATCATTAATGTAAGTCAACACATTTAAATAATAAATGTAGCTACCTGGCTTAGACTAAAGTTCAGCTATGACTTCAAGCATGATCAGAAGAAAAGTTTTTCCAGGTATACCATAAATTATCCCAGTTGAAAAGAAATGCAAATATGTTCTGCAATGCACTATAAAGTAACATATTGGATTTTCACTGTGCATAAAACAAAGAGGTGTTTGTGCATATTTAGCAAAATATATTTACTAAAGTTGCAAAAAACTGCATCTAAACATACTGAAGGTGACACGTGGTTTGCAAATAAATCTGCTTTCCAAGCATAGAAATTTTAAAGTAATACAAATTCATATTCAGAGTTAAGAACATTTCTGTAATTTAATGCTCATTACTCCGTTTAGTTATTTCTTGTATGCTTCCAGACCAATAAGAAAACAGATGTGAAGTACATCTCTTCTGATGGCTCATGTTAATTATATTATTAAATTTTACTGACAGTGTGGACTGTTTGAATATAAGACAAGTTGAAAATGTTAGGAACATATTAGAGTCCTTTGAGAAAGGGTTCTAGCATCATCGAAGAATTTTTTATGGATTTAAATATGATTTATTCTGGTGGCAGATTGTAAGGGGCCTCTGATTTCTTGCATTTTTCTTTCTTTTTTTTTTTTTCATTTTCTATAAACTAGCAGTTATTCTACTTTCCCATACAGGACTGCAGACAACACAAATAATTTTAGACACTCAAAAGCGTGAAGACTGTGCCAGGCTCTTCTAGAAGGGTGTGGCTGTCGGATGTAGTTTTAAACTTGATAGCCTTTATTAACCTCCCCAGAGAGGGAAACATATCCTTCCATCAGAGAACAGCACAGTTCCACCCCCAGCTCAATTCATATTTATAGCTTCCATAACTGAAACAGCACATGTCTACCCTTTAAATCATGCAATATTTGTTCTATTATTACGGCACACCCCGTAAGCTAATAGAGAGAGTTCAAACTTACTGTGCAGTTCTGGGTGTGACCAGAAGGGTTATGAATAGAAGGCCTTGGGGTCTGTGGGTCCCTGCGTCATTCTGCTATGGACGCTCCATTTCCCTTACTTCCTGAACCCTATGGCCTTAAAATATCTTGATGTCTCTGTGTCAAAACCAGGTGATAACAGACTGAAATCAGGGGTCAAGGGCACCTCTTCTCCTCTAAGCTGTGGTTGACATTGGGTCTCAGGAATGAGACACTGATTCCTCCTGAAAGAAAATGATTTCAAAGAAGTATTGAGGACTGAGTATAGATTTAACATGCTAACAGCCATCTTCTGATTTACTTCTAATGAAATTGCTCATCATTTATTATTACACATTTACATATGAATTAGAATAAATTTATTTTATTATTAATATAATAATTTTTCTCAGGTTTTATGAATTTCTCAGAACTACTATCACAAAGTTATACACACTATACAAGCAGTACAACAGAAATTTATTGTCTTGGGAGCTGGGGAGGTAGAGCAGCAGAATAAGCACCTGGTTAGTAACTGCGAGGTCTTGAGCTCAGTCCCAGTTGCACCTTCCCCTAGGCCCCCAGTAAAAGAGAGAGAAAAATGTATTGTTCAATTGTATTGGAAGATGGAAGTCTGAGATCAAAGTGCCAGCAAGGCTGAGGTTCCTCTAAAGGCACAAGGTAGGTTTGTTCCAGACCTGTCCACAGGCTTCACCTTTCCTCAGCCCCTTGCAGCACAATGATAGTCTTGAAAAGGCACTGCCCATGGATGTATGAGTCCCATTTAGAGTTTTATGAACTAATTTTATCTGCGATGATTTTATTTGCAAAGGACGACACATTTGACATCCTGAGATTTAGACATTCAACATCTGAATTATTATTATGAGACACAATTCAAACCATAACCAGCTCAGAGGGAGTACATTTGCAGGAATCGTTTTGATGTTTGTATCAATGGTTTAGCTTTCGCTTTGCCTGAGAGCAGTAAAGCACTTAGAAAAAAAAAAAGTGGCTGAAGTCAGATAAAAGCTTATTTTCTCCCATGTAAGTAAACATACCCATGTAAGAGGCACAGATTTATTTCATTTTTTACATAAGCATCTTAGGAAGGGGTCTTGGTAGTCTATCGTATGCACATTCCCAGCCTATAGGAAAAAGGAACATTGAAAATAAGAAAATTATTTCTGGAACGACATTTCTGACAGTGGCTTGTGAAACTTTCAGGCATCTACCGTTGACATAAAGTTACTCACATAACTACACTGACTTTAAAAGGGACTGAAAAGTGCAATCTATATTCACAGAAGCCATGTAACTAATTCAAAAATATGTGTCAGCCATTAAAGAAGAAAATAGCAAGTTCTCCTCAAAAAGAAATAATTTTTTGCCATAGCATGTTAATATGGAATTTTAAAATGTATTTTACTTCAGAAAGTATCAACTGTGGAATAAGCTACAGAGGCACACAGGGTGCCAGGGTACAAATATGAATAAGACTTATGGCAGTAAACATAAATATAATGTGGGAATGTGAGACAGCCAGGTGTGACAAAACTGCAATGCAAGACACAATTTAATATGGTCTAGGTTATACATGACATATGTTTAAAATATCCAGAATACCTGGAGAAAAACCACCGATGTTGTTGAAGCTTAAATTAATTCTAGAAGAGCAAGTAGTGATACGCTAAACAAAGAAAGAAACCAGACAGAGAAACAACAACAGAGGGAAGTTCACCTCATGTCTGAGGAATGATTACTGCCTCCATCATATATTAGGAAGCATTGGTTGTTCTTTTGTTTTAGTCCTAATTTTTACATGAGGAACTTTTTCACTCTTTACTGAGTTGAAGTCCTCCCTTTGGCTTCCTTTTCTCCTTTAATTTCCCTCGCTCCTCCTGCCTTTCCTTCCATTTCTACATAGGTGACCATGATCTAGTACAGTCAGATAATCATTAAAGCCTACTGGAGAATATATATTCAGTAGACAACTTTGTCAAATATTGCAATCGAGGTGAATTCTGCTAAGATTTTTGCCACTTTGTGATTACTTCCAATTTACTCAAGATTATTAAACTGGAAGAGGCCGAATGATTTCTCCAGAAAAATTGAAAAAGTGAATTTAAATTACCAAAGATTACACTTAATTTCAGAACTATATGCTCCAAGATGACTCAAGGTATGTGGAAGCAATGAAAACCAATATTATCTAATCTCTAGAAGACAAATAATGTTGGAAAAAAGAAATTGAGCCTGTTCATCAAAGACAAACTTTTCATTTTATCATTTACTCAAGATGCTACCTGTTTCAGAAGGAATGATCAGAGACCAGGAGGAGAGAAAACATTGTCCTCAACCCTTTGGAATGGCAGGAGTTTGAGATATCTTTTGTGAAATGTCAAGGTTACATGACAATGAGAAGACAAATATGAAGCTTATAGTAAGGAATTAAGAGGATTCAGCGCCCACCTCAGTGGAGCCACTACGGACACCTAGACAGAGTCAAGTCTAGATAGTTGACAATCTTTAGTCACTGTGAAGAAAATGGTTTTCCAGGTTTAATTTATTTATTTATGGAAACTAAGATTGAACAGGGTCGAGATCTTGTACCTGCCAGGCAAGTGCTTATTTCACTAAGCTATTTTCCTAACACCATCTCAGGCTTTAGAGATCTCCCAGGTCTCTGGATATAACAGAGATTAAATTTCTGTTACTTATAATATAAGGTTAATAAAAGAGATTATATTGAGAAAAGTGTTAATTCAGTTGGACTTCTCAACTGTTTGGCAGACAGATTACCAGGGAAATTATTCACTAATGCAATATTCTGAGAAATACACAAAAACAGAGACAAAGTAATCCAAATTTAAGGTGTCAAGTGTAAGCACTTGAAAACAAGTTTTCTACTATTGGACCATGCAGTACTTAAACAGAACAAAAGGAAAAATATAGAAAGAGCGAAGATAGGGATGTTGAAAAGAGAAAACTTTGATGAAATGAAGGCATTGTAGAATAAATAGAACAAAAATATGAGTTAGAGTAGTTGTGTGATGTTAGGTTAACAAATAGACCTGACATTAGTTTTATGAATATATATATATACATATATATATACATATATATATATATGTATATATATATATATATATTAAGTGCCAATTCTGACTTCTGTTGAACATTACGGACTCTATTCAATGATTTTTCTTGAATCCGTACTGATTTGAAGTAAGAGAAGTAATGTGATTTGATTCCTTCTCTCTCTTTTCTTTTAATATCACTTTATTGCAGTGTAAAAAAAAAAAAAAAACAGCCCTACAAAAACACTAGTGGATACTGAGCCCTAATTAAGGGAAGGCTGATAGCAGCTTTGTTTAGGTCAATATGGACAAACACCTTTGGAAATGCTGAGTGACTTTGTAAGCAGAATGGATAAAGTGACACGCACGAATATTAGGACTGGTGACTTCCAGGCTTTCGAGTGACATTTGTGAGACTGAATGTTGTTTCCTGAAATAAGAACATCTGCTCTCATTCTAATTTTGCAGGATTTTCTAGTTTAATATATGCTTAGTAGGTGGAAAAATTGAGGGTATGTTGGTATGTTTGCCAATGGGATTTGGAAATATTTAATGTATATATTTGTGAATTTCACTTGAAAACAGGAGACCTAATTGACTTTATGATATCTAATCATTTAAGGTAATTTTTTTCTCTAAATGAAATGCCTTTCATGTCTTGAAAATTTTCAGGTGAACAGATGAGTAGCCATGTAACATTTATCTGGATTGCGAGATTAAATAATTTTGACAATGGAATATGTATCAATCTTGCATTCTAGAAGAGCCTGTTTCAGAAGGAATGATTACAGCCCAGGAAGTGAGATGACAGGTCTCACCCTGTCAGAATGACAGGAGTTTGAGATCCTGTGAAATGCGGAAGTCACAGAACAAGGAGAAGACAGACAGGAAGAAAACTTATAACAGGAAATGAAGAAGATACAGCACACACTTTATCCATTCTTTTAACACTTATTTTGTTGTTGTTGCTTAAATAACTTTAAGTACTTAAGATTTTATTGGATAAGCTGGATCTTATCCTAGAAAGTTAGTGAATTCTCCCACCTTTTTATTATTAAATGCTTATAAAAATAATCTCTTAATCAATATATATATATATATGTTTATAATTTCTTCATTATATTTAAATAGTGAAAATAAATGAAATAGCAAGAACAAAGACAGAAACAGAGTAACAAACAATATATATGTTATAGAATTTAAAAACAAGAGTAGCAAATTCACAATATACTCCCTTTGCAATAAACCAAAAAACGAAAAGAACAAGAAACAAATTAAGCTTTACTGAAAGCAAGCATTAATGTTTAATTATTCAACTAATCCTGCATCCTTAAATATGTTCATCTGAACAACTGATTTGATGACTCACTTCTATATTCTTAGTAGCTTTTACTTCCTCCTCCCTTTCCTTCCCTCTCAACCCTACTCAATGCAATAGGTTGAATTTCATCTTCTATAACTTAGATCTTTCTAGAGCAGGACAAATTGCCACAAATACAGTGTCCTGCAGATAACGTAAAACACAGGCTTCCTGGCCTAGATGCTAATATCCTGTACAGAGTACAGAGCCAAAGTATATATTTACCAGGACAACTACACAGTTAAATAATTTATAACCTATGCACGCTAACTAAACTAATTTTACTACAATTTGTATTTTGAATGGCATAAGCTGCTAGGAAAGGGATTATCAATTTACACTTTTCTGTATGAATCTGTTACATTATAAATATGATTTAAAAGTTATCTATCCCAAAATGAAATTTATGACTAAATGACAGTACCCTGAGATATAATTTATTTCATACCCCAAAGAACTTAGTAGCATAAATATCTGAGCATACTTGTCATACAACTTTACTGTCTTTAAATTTCTTAGTCTTTTTCCCATAAATAACCATGAACTTTCTAATTCAAACCACTGTTTATCAACATTTGACCATATTCAGAATTTAAATCTGTGATAAAACACAGGGGTGACTTGGCAAACATGATTAGTTCTTTTAGAAATAAGATGCTAAAAAAAGGAGAAAGAATGGCGAAGTTTACACATTTTATATAACTTTACAGATATAACCATTTAAAATGTGATGGTTTTTAGATACATTTTCCTATAAACAAAACATCTTTCATCATCAGGTATACTATCATTAGTACATGCACTTGGTTCTACCAGAAAGTTTTACTTAGTCTGATGTATAAATTTAATAATTTTGTTTGATTAAAGGTGAATGAATACCGTGTTCAGTGTAATAGTATACTAAAGCCTTTATAAAATAATGTAGCATATTATTTTGGTACTAACTTGCAGAAAGATGAGACAGATTACAGAAAGCTTAACAAGAACAGATCAAAAAGAACACCAAAAATTGGAAGGCAAATAGAGCTGAAATGTGAGTTATTTTAAAGAAATCAGAGAGTCAGTTACCAAGAATATGCAGAGTAGAGGTACATTCTTTTAGGGATTCCAAGTGCTCTTTCTAATCTCTTTATAAAAATGCCATTCTTCCAGTGTCTACATATGAAATACAGAAACCTATATTTGTCTTCAAGTTAAATACACAAATGTAGAAAAACTTTGAAAAACGTTAAATTTTATGTAACCAAATTTGTATTTACCACCAATTTTCATTTTAGGGACTTATAATTCTTTCCGTATGAATGGAAAGAAATTCTAAAATCTTTTTTTTTTTTCCTGTGTTTTTCTTTTGTCTTTTAAAAGATGGCTTCCAATCTTTTAAGGACCCAGATTGGTCCTTAGTTCTCTTTGTAGTCAGAGTGGCCTGAACTCAAAGGGATCCTCCTGCTTCAGCATCCTGAGTTCTGGGTTTGCAGGTGTGCATCACCACACCCGGTCTGTAATTCTAAAAACCGTATGCTAGTTAATTTTATAGATGCCTACTTTTTCTTCATACAAAATTTTCTGCAATTAAAGTTTCAAAATTAAAATTCCTGTACATTCATAACTATTTCTATATTAAAATACATTTTTGGTTTTCTCCACATGTAAGTTAACAATATTAGTACTGCCCTTCCTCATTTACTAACAGAGTTCCTTTCCTTCCAGCAGTCATTAAATGAGGAATTGTATTTAGCACATCCACGGTAATGTTCAGCACACAGCAATGAGCAATGGCCGGGAAATGCCATCTCGATAACTTTATTTTTTTATAACACACACAAACAGATATATATATATATATATATATATATATATATATATATATATATTTGTACAAGGTCTACAGGGTCTCACTACATACCAAGGAGTCACAGTGTTTCTCCTGATTTCAGCCTCCCATTCAGTGCCACCACGCCCAGTCTCAATTGCAGGGTCAGTGAGCTCCAGGGGTGGGGCTGGCACTACACACTGGAGATTGAACCCGAGCCACTGCACTCTGCCTAAGCATGCGCTTTAGTCCTCTGAGCTCTCTAGTTGGCCCCAAACAGATTTTTTTTTTTTTTTTTTTTTGTCAGCCCAGTTCACTGTGGGGGCAACTCTGGCTCATACATGCATGGCTGGGGATGGAATTTTGGTTCCTGTGGTTTTCTAAGCTTGCTTAGCAGGCACTTTCGATGGTTGAGCTATCTCATCAGCCTTTTTTTTCTCCCCTTTGAGAACTCTTATGTATCATACTTTACTGTATACATAGTATTATAATACTGTGTTGTGTAGTATAATCAGCAAAAATCACAGCACTGCACTGTAGAAGAAACCACTATAACATTGCAGCCCCTCATGCTCCTGTGTCGTAGGTCTGAATGTGGGTGGTAAATCCAGGCGCCTATAACAAAGGTGAACAACAGGGCTATGACATTAATCAGAAATGTTCTTAAACTGCTGGATCATTAATGGAGGAATATCTGTAACTCAAAATTAACTTACAATTAAGACATTTATACTAAAAACTTAGTCACAAAAATCTCCAGAAAAGTCAGACAATTTGGGGTTAATAAAACTAAATTATAAGCACATATTTAAGACATTCTGTTTATAATATTTGATTAATTGATTTAGTCCATGCCACTAACATAATATAATTTTGGCAAATATTTAAAGAAGATAATCTCAAGCATCACTGAGGTAAAATCATTTGAAATTTTATTGTTATATAGGGTGCTGTAAATACAATTTGTCATTTAATAAGGCATGGTTTCTATACATTAGGTAATTTGATAAAAAAATATTTGGTCTTACCTTTCTGATTTTTTCTTAGGTAAAATGCTAATAGCATATAAATATATATGTTCCTAAACATGTAATTTAAATAAACTTTCCAGGTCTTCAAATATTATGGTTTTGTTTTGTTTTGTTTTTTTTTTTTTTTTTTGCCTTTTTGAGACAGGGTCTCGCTATGCAGTTGAGGTTGGCCTTTAGCTCACTTTTGTAGCCCAGGCTGGTCTCAAGCTCGCACTAATCCTCCTGCCTCAGCCTTCCTAGTGTTGGGATTACAGGCATGAGCCACCATGCCCGGCTCAAATATTACGTTTTATAATTTAATTTTTCACTATAAAATATCTCAATATTTGTCTCTAAGTTTATCATATCAATAAGTGGAAACAGATATTCACCTCATACAGAAATTATGTTTTGCTATTTGTAATCTTAACCAAAAAAAAAAAAAACAAAAAAAACAACATTCATTATACTTTGACCTAAAGTACTAGACCCTGGGGGGGGTTAGGGAGATAGCTCAGTAGAGTAAGTGCTTGCTTGGCAAGTGCAAAGGCCTGAATTCAATCTCTGGTTTGAAAGAAAAATAGTATTAGACACTGTAAAGAAACATTATTTTCCATTTTATCTGTTCTTCAAAAATTCCATGAATTGATATCCTAATAATGAAAAATGACATTTCAAAAGTGATCTATCAAATGCAATTACCATTTGTTTTTGCAGATCTGGGTGCATTATATAGATTGCCGTCATCTAGGGTTAGAGAACTGCAATCAGCTCATCTAGGTGACACATTCTCCTTTGGAATACTTGCAGCGTGATTGCTAGCGAGTTTCAGTACCTGATGTTTACCTAGCTTTTCTGTACAATAGAGAAACTACCCCATTTCCAAGAGTCTATTGGAAAGAATAAGTGAAATGAACCATTTAATGAGTTAATCGTGCTGGCACCCTTACTATTTAATAGACACTACTAATGCTAGAGACAGTGTGCTACCATTATGCAAGCAATCCACTCTATGTTGTATATAAAATGTCAAAACTATCATCAGAAATATTTAGTATTTCTAAACAGGTCTGATACATAAAGAAATGTTATTTATCCCTCAAAAGATCTCATAGTTATTTTTAGTGTGAATTTTGCTCAGAAATATCTCTAAAATTTCAGAATTTGTAAGGAAGTAGTATAGTTAAGTGCGGCAAGTCTTTAAATTTAATGAGAAAGGCTGGTAGCATTTTCATAAACTGCTACTTTCTCTGATTATAAAAACTGAGGACTATTTCACTGAGACTGGAGGAAAAATTATTCTCATTCCAGAAAGAGAATATGCTTCCATGAACTTAGTTTCATAAAAATCTGTGAAATGCAAAGCACATTTTTGATCGAAAAGGGAGTAAATACAATCAGGAAAACAAATTAATGTTAAACTGTAAAGTGTTGCAAATGTCAATTGCATTGTTTTATCTGACTTCTACACAGACGAACGGTAGAGTCTCATTGTAAATATCCACAAAATTACATATATAGTATGGGTACAATTATATAGCATTGAACAAGAAGTAGTATAGTGATCACTATGGATTATTCAATCAAGTAATGGGGTTGCGAGGCAAGAAAAAATTTACTCGCTAGATCTGAGTTCATCAAGTGCTGTCCATTCCAAAGAAGATTCCTGTTCAGAATGGACCTTGGCCAACTCTTTGCAAACTGCTGAGCCCTTAATATTTTGCCTGGTAACAACCCATCTCTATATTGGTGGCCTTTAGCCATGCAGTAAAAATCTTACAAGCATATCTTACCAACTGTGATTTATAGTGAATTGCTATTTTGGCTGGGACTAGGGTAATCAGAAGAAGGGGATGTTGGATAGGGTTGTAGTCTGTGTAGCTGAAGTCAGACGTACTGTGATAGCACGCTTATGTCACTGGTTCCAAATCTAAATTCTGGACACCAGGAGATAGGTTAAGGTGTGCTGACCAGTGACAATACCTTACATGTATCGCCAGGTACCACTCTGGGGATATTTCAGTGACCTCTATACAAATTGCCAAGGAGCACATATATAGAGGACAGCACCTGATTTCCCTGAAAGTTTGCTCCAGTGCCTGTTTCATTTGTTATTTTAACGAGCATCTTTTTCTCATAATAAACTACAGTCAAAAGTTAGATTGATTTTACAAGCCCTGCAAGACTCTTAAAGAGTTACTAAGTTTAAGGAATTTGCAACACAATTTCTTGCTTTCTCTCTTCTCCAAGAGACCAGAGAATAGTAATGAGGGTACCTGATTTTATTTTATTTTTAATTTTTTTACCTGATTTTAACTATGAGTGAATAATGTTGTTGTTAGGAAATCTCAGACACCACAGGTGTGTAACTGAGAGGTCATGAAAGTTTTATAGGAGGTTTCATGTTCTGTTCTGTTCCTATTAATAAAAAAATCATGAAAATGTACTATTAAAAAAGGAAAGAAAGAACAAGAAGGAGAAGAAACAGGGGAGATAAGCACAGAATAAAACAGAAACAATAGATGGAAATAACTGAGCACACAGTATAAAGAAAAAGATAGTGGAAGATGGAAAATAGGAAAATGGAAGGGAACACAAAAATAAGCTGAAGTGATATTAAAGCAATTAGAAAAGTAAATAAATAAATAAATAAATAAAAAGAAGAAGAAGAGCATTAGCATTGAAATAACTTGCAGTGAAGATGAGAGGAAATGAGACCAGGGCAGTGGTAGGAAAGTGGAAGGTTACGGCGGCAATGAGGTAAAAGAATACTGTGCACAGATGTGAATGACAGAAAAAGAAGTATTCTTTACTTTTGAAACTTAAAATGTTCGCTGGAGATAGATTCTTTGTGTATTTAATTCTGATTAGTTCAATACATTTTAGCTATCTTCTCGCACATAATTAGGAAATACGCTGAAGTTAGGGCTGGGCCTGTTAACTGCAACACAGTATAGATTCTAATTTTGCACACACGTTACTTTAAGAAACAAACCAAATACCACTGAGTAATACTATGCTGTTTGTTCTTTGTTCCCTAATACATTTTCAAATTTATTCAAAAGAAATGCAATCAGCCAAAACCTCGATTTGAAGGGAACTGCTTGCTGCATTAAGTTCTGTAGAAACTTTAGGTCACAAAGGAAGTGAAACAGCTCTCTTGATCCATTTGTTCAGAAAAATAAATTTGCATGGTTTTCCTTATGGATAAGATAATTAAATTAAGAGTTTAGCTTACACATGATAATGAAAAGTTCAAACTTATCAAGACATCCCAAAAAATTAAAAAAAGAATGTTTCCTTGTCTTAATTCTAAATAAATCTGTTGGAGTAGAGAATAAGTAACACTTCCAATAAAGAGAATGAGTTAACTCGTTCATACTAGAAATAACTCATTCATTCTAGAAATATCTGGAAGTGTTACCGTTTCTTTTATTCTGCAGTAGAATGTAAGAGAGATGGGTTGGCACTAAAAATAAACATAATATATAGCAGTCTCTCATGAATTGTCCAGAGCAACATAGAAAGACTGATGAAGGTTCTTCTGCACAGTTTTAATAAACCCTTTCCTCTCTTGATGCAGTACTACTATCACTTATTTTTAATGCAATCGGTCGTATCTTTCTGCTGAAATGATAGTCCCTTGACTGAGTCTGCCAAAAATGGAGAACACTAAAGAATGACAATACCAAGCTGGAAGCCAGTGATGAGCTAGATTTGAAGTCAGCTAAAAGTATGAAACAGGAGGAAACCAAAATATATGATTACTTAACTTGATGATCTAAGACATGGAGTGTGTATATTTTAAGAGTTCTTAATTTTACATGCAAATTTATCCCATTTTATTTTGGTTTTTGCCATGCAAATTATACAGTACTGGAAATATTTCCAGCTATTACTTAAAAGGTAGCATTGATCACAAACAGAGCATGGAATTGAATTTCATTGTTTCAGGACTGTACCCACTCATAGCAATGGTGACTTTGGAATTTATTACTAAGCAGTGAACAGCATTCTGTGAGTACTGATAAAAGTTATCATGTTTGCTTTCTCTATATAAATTTACCTATTTAGAATCCTATTTATATATAGAATTCTTAGCCCATTTATATAGAATTTTACCACGAGTTGCTCACAAGATTTTCTTTGATTCTATTTTACAGTGTATGCTGTTTAAATGTGCAATGGGATTTCCAGGCAAAGAGAAAACATTTACCCTCTCTGTGATCCAAGGGAATACTCCCTACAATGTCTTCTCTTAAACTCCATATAAGCTGCAGAGGACACTTCCCATTATCAAATATTTCTAATACATTAAAAGGTACTAAACTTCAGAAAAAATATCACATTTTTATAATACTATATTTTCCAAATACATTATCCAAGTACATTATCTGTTTCTGAACTCACTCGTCTTTCTTTTTGTCAGAACTGGAGATTGAACTCAGGCCCTTGCACGTTGCAGGCACGCGCTTCTTCTACTGAACTCTCTCCCAGCCACCATTTCTCAACTCTTGAGCTTGTTCTCTAATCCGCTTTCAATATGCAAGTCTAAGCTGGTGGAGTCTCTTCATTATAAGACACAGGAGGCATGGAATCATTCATTAAATGAAAATAAATGCTACAAATCAATTGCTAACTTAAAATTTTAACTTTTTATTTTCAATCATGTAAGACTTAAGCAGAATGAAACAACAGATAGATAAGAGGTGGCTTTGTTCAGTTAACTCTGGGAGTAAAGACTAAACCTTTTTTTTCACATCTGTCAAAATAAAATTTAGCTATAATCATGGACTCAGCAAACAAAACACTAACTGTAGAGTTATCATATGTGTAGCTTTGCCTCAGAGAAATAAGAAAAAAAAAAAAACAAATGTTCTCATATTTTATTATGGCTTTTCCAGATATCAAGAAACATAGTTATGCCACGGTATCTTCAACCGAATGGCCGTTGCTGGGTTCTTCATTTTTGATACTGTTTTAAAACAATATTTTGATGTTACTTTAGAAGCAAGATCATGTACCTGACATACACATGGTTCTGAGTTCCATCTCCATATCGCAAAAAATGAAAACAACAAAAAAAAGAAAGAAGTAACATTCTGATGTTAGTATCCAAATTTGGGTTGATAACATAAGTACAAACTGTGTTTTGGTAATTTTACTTATTTTTAACTTGTGCACTTAAAACATTGTTCTACAAGGTGTAAGATTTCATCTTATCGCCACCAATAACAGCCACAATATTTTTCTTTAAGAACATTACCATATTTTTGTGTTAACAATACATAGTAATATATATATATATAATATGAATTAATAGGTATTATCTGCATTGATATGAATATAAGTAAACCAAAATAAAATGATATTAAAATGAGAGTTGAATTAATATTTCAATGTACATATATACAATTTATTCTTTTATCTTTTATTTTTTAATTTTTTTGTTTTTGTCTTTTTTGAGACAGGGTCTCGCTATGCAGTTGAGGATGGTCCTGAGCTCACTTTTGTAGCCCAGGCTGGTCTCTAACTCGCACCAATCCTCCTGCCTCAGCCTCCCGAGTGCTAGGATTACAGGCGTGCGCCACCACGCCCGGCCATATATACAATTTAATCAATGCTATTTAATGTGTACTTTAATCCCATAATTTTGTTATTGGCATAAATATAAAGTATCAATAATCTGTGATAACATATTGGAAACTGAAAAAAACAGAATCAGAAGCAAACTACCACTTCCTAATAGACCAAAAATACTTTATAGTGTGAGCTCTATCATAAGGGCTTGAATATGCTAACTTATGTAAATGTTATATTCCTAGAACTAGTTGTAGACATCTCACTTATACATGAGAAACCGGAAGCACAATAAAACATACCACCTTATGCAACACGGTAAAGTTAAATAACAGCAAAATGCACTCTTCCCTTGTATTACCTATTCTCTAATGATCATTATAAAAAAGGACACTACAATGAATAATACAATTTTTGACTTGCTAAAATTGCTCCTACAGAATCACACAAACGCACACTCACACACATGCACATACCATGCCAGAGTTAAATGTTAAGAGGTTCACCATGTTTATCAGTCAGGAAATGCAAACTCTAGTTGGCAATATTACTCTTTCTTAAATATAAATGGGCTATTTATAATAGGAAAGCATACAACACTGAAAAATTGGATTATTACAAGAATAAAAGACTAAAAATAATGGTAAGCCAATATTTTTACGTGATAATAAGACACATGACAAGGTATATACCATGATAAAACAGTTATTATGGTCTATAGTTTTCTAAGAAAACATATCTGTATTATCACATATACTATGATATATCATCTTAGATTCTTAAGATATCACAAAAATTTTAGCATATAAGTCAACTTTCTCTGATGTAATGCTTGCTTTCTATTTTGATGATGTAAGATTATTATGAACAATAGGATAACTATTAGTCTGCATTCCATGCTTTCAGTTTTCACTATATTGCTGAGCTAAGCAATAAACAATCTCAAGCTTAGTTACAGACAAAGTATATAGTCTACAAAGTTCCTTTGCATGCTGAGTTAACAAAGTGAACATGAGTGGACTGATAATCTTCAAGCCTGCAAGCCAACTCATCTTGGTGGATTTCCTTGTCTCCACACTGTTACAGTAAATTTTATAGTGTTCAGTGATTTGCTGTGGGCCACTCTGCTATGAGGTACTGCTAGAATTGAGATTCTAAATGCAACAGGCCCCAGAGCAGGAAACTCTTGCTCTACACTGCACTGCCCTCTTCTGTTCCCATCCATCGGTCATCTTTATGAAGGCAAAGGAAAGGGACACAACGTCCCATTGCCCTACCTCAACTGTAACATGGGCCTCAGGTAACGTGTATTTTCTTACATTTTGTACATGTCTGACAATACCCCCAAAGGACTTCCAGGTATTGATTTAGGGTAGATATAAATCACAGTAAGTAAATTAATCTGCAAATATTGGAAATCACAAATAGATTATAATATTAACTTTTTCATCAAAGAAATAAAAATTTATGTTTGAGTATTGATTAGGTTATTAGTAACTATTGTCAAAAGGAACCCTAAATGCTAGTGTTTTATGGATCCAAGTATTTTTTCTTGTTAAAATTTCAAAGCAAATATCCTTGTTGCACAAGTTGTGTTTCTACTTCCAAAAATTCAGAGATGTGGTTTCTTTCCATTGTGTGGTATCATATCTGGGAAACTTCTGGTTCTCTCTTTCTCACTGGAGGAATAGAATAAAATGTGATCTACTCCCTAGAAAACTTGCTTCCAAAGATGACATACTCACTTTCTGTTAAGAAGAAGCAGTTCTAATCACATCCGAATGCAAGGATATTGCAAAATGATACCCTAGTTAGGGCAACCACTTCTTAGCATCTGAATAATAGGGAAAAAAGATCACAGACTCTGTCTCTTTCTGATATTAACATTGACATGAATAAATTATCCAACACAAGCTCCTAATTAAATATCCCTTGTATAATTTTATTTTTTTCCTCTGGTACTGAATCCAATTGAATACCATACACTGTCATAAAATCATATTCTTGAAGTCATTTTTAATTTGGAAATCATTAGTTTGTTCTGAGAAATGTTCCTTCTGAACAGACACCAGTTAGTATCTTCTCTCCTTTAGATGAGCAATAAACAAATGGGACAATTTATGATGGAAAATATATATACGATTAAGCAGCATCCACTTTGTACACAATTGGAAGGTTATCAAAGAACCACAATCTCACTTAGTGGCTATTGCCAGGCAAGTGATTCATTAATACACAAACCATTAGTGATTGAATAAGTGTGTTGGTAAGTAATTTCAACATTTGGATACTGAAGGTCATTGAGTATCCATACAATGGAGATTAATGTCTAAAGGTGGGAGATAAGTAAACCACAAATATGCTGCTTATACTCTTTCATTGTAATAGCTCACAATGGAGCCAGAAAACATCAGACTTCAGAGATCACAATCACCTTGAACCAACTTGCTTTAAAGTAAACATTGGGTGCAACAATTATGTCTAGTCAAATTTCTTGTTATTTTCACAAGTAATCCCCAGATTTCCTTTTTATTTTTTATTTTATTTATTTATTTATTTATGATTTATTTTTATTTATTTATTTATTTTGTCTTTTTGAGACAGGGTCTCACTATGCATTTGAGGCTGGCCTTGAGCTCACTTTTGTAGCCCAGGCTGGTCTCGAACTCGTACCAGCCTCCTGCCTCAGCCTCCCGAGTGCTGGGATTATAGGTGTGAGCCACCACACCCAGCTAGATTTCATTTTTATATGTTTTCTATTACTCCGCTTGCAATTCTGAATGCTGTATCACTTTGAAGATATCACCTTTGCTAAACTAAAATCAGTGCTTACTCTAATATGTTATCAAAACTGCACATCTAGCACACACAAGAGCAAAATTCTCTTGACAATAGCTTCTTTTCCGCATCTTATCCTGTCATGTTAATAAATATTTGTCAAAACATTCTTCTTGTCTAGGAGTGATGGCACATTTCTGTCATCTCAGTTCTGGGGAGGCTAAAACAGGAGGACTACTATAAGTACGATCTGCATAGTAAGACCTTGTCTTAGTTACTTTTCTGTGGTTACTGAGACAAATACCAAACACACAAGCTTAGCGGAGGAAAGGTTTATTTAGCTCACAATTACTGGAGGTTTCAAGATGTTGTCCCCACTTTATAGGGTTTGAAGGAGAGGTTGGGGTGCTACCATGTCCAGGAAGATCTGCTCCATGCTTCCAGATACCACTACCTGGGAGGGAGGTGAAGAACATCTGACAGCGCAAGCGGTCATTTTAACGATTGGTGCCTCTCTTGACCACACCCCCTCAAGCCCCACCCTGGTCCTTTGACCCCACCCCTCAAGCGAAGCGCTTGAAAGTCCCATAATTTACATGAGGTTTTGGGGGACACATAGATACAAACCACACCATTGTGCCCCTGGACCCCCAAAGTCTCATGTAAATCATGGGGCTGTCAAGTTCATGGTTTGAGGGGCGTGATCAAGAAGTTGAGAAAAATTGACAGCATGTGCTGTCAGAGGTTCTTACCCCCCAAGGGCCTATGGTATAGTTCAGAGGATTAAGTGCTTGCTTAGGGAAATGCAGTGGCCAGGGTTCGGTTCCTGGCCCCACGTCCCGCGCCCTGCTCTCCAGCATGCTGAGCCAGCAATGGAGTGTGGGCGTGGTGGCGCATCCTGTAATCCCAGCACTTGGGAGGTGCAAGCAGGAAGATCACTATGAGTCAGTAGTGAGACCCTGTACAAAAAAAAAAAAAAAAAAAAAAAAAAAGTTCTTCCTCCGCAACCCCAGGAGGTGGCAGTTTCTGAGAGGTATGGAGAGAATCAGACTGGACACAGCAGTGCCCCACCCTCTCCTCCAGACCCTATAAAATCGGGGCAGCGTCTCAAAACCTTCAATAACTGTGAGCTAAGTAAACCTTTCCTCCTCTTAGCTTGTGTGTTCGGTATTTGCTTCAGCAATCACAGAATAGTAATTAAGACAGAATTGGGTACAAATTTGCTGTGGCTATACCTGACCATGTTGATTATAAGCTTTTAAGAATGACTTATGGGGAAAAATAGGAAAGGTTTGGAGATGTCGCCTGTTAGCAAAGCACTGGAACAGTTTTGGCACTTCTGTAGGGGAGGTTGTGGTTAGAGCTCAGACTAGATATTGACAGAAAGCCAGCCTGTGAAGACCAGGCTGGGGAGGTTTCTGCTGAAAAGAAAGAGTACATTGGCTGTTGGACTACAGATCATCCGTGTTTTGGCTTGGACCAACAGCTGTCCGAATTTTGCCCATATCCAGAGACTTTGCCTGTGACTGAGATTAAACATGAAAGACTAATTAATCTTTTAAAGGAAATCTCAAAGCTGTCAAATATTGAGGCAGTGGCATGGTTACTGTTGGGAGCTCTTAGTCAAATATATGTTGAGAATAAAGAGCAAAGAGCTCAGTAGAATGATTTAAAATGTTGTGAGTTTGTCCAGAAAGTAAGCACCAGGAAGGTTGTGGACTGCAAGGATAAAGCTGAGATCTCCATTGCCCAGGAGGAATAGGAGAATAGAAAAGTTGTCCTGAGGGCATCATGGGAGGTGGCAGGTTCTTGCCCCTTGAGGCTTCAGAAGCACAAGGGTGAGGGACTTTGTTCTGAGGACAAAGCCACAGAGCCCCATATTCCAGAGTGGAGGCAGCAGCCACACCAGGTTCCAGAACTAAGGCGGCAGCCACACCAGACTACAGAATGGTGCCAGCATAGAGAATTTGTTTCTGAATCACAGTCAGAATGTTCAGAAATCCAGGCACTCATCCCCCATAGCTAAGAAATGTGAAGTCTAGCTACTGCTGTATCTGGCAGCACACCTTGGCATCATCCACATTGCATTGATTTTAGGCACATGCAGAATTCAGGAATTCTGAGGTTTAGAAGGCTTCCACCTAGATTTTAGCAGAAGGCTTGGAGGCCAGGCAGTGTGCCCCAGGGATGACAATGTGTGAAGCTGTGAGTGAGAAGCCTACTCCGTGGAAACCCCAGAAGTTTGGAAAAGACAGGAACATGGAACATGGATCACCTAAGGAAAACTGCAAAGAGGGAGCATAGCCAAACTAAGAGAGAAGCTATGGGAGGTACCACTAAGAGTCCCATAGGGTTAGAGCCGCATGGAGCTCATGATTTGCTACAGATTGGTTCCAATAGGACTTAATGTTTGTCCTACTGAATTTTGGACTTGTTTTGGCCCTAGTGATTTGTATCCTCCTGTGTATACCTTTTGGAATGTCAATGTTTATCTTGTGCCTTTAAATGTTCGATGTATTTAATTTTTCATTTGTATAGGTGCTCACAATTGAGAGTTTGCCTTGGATCATGGAGTAAACTTGGGACTTGGACTTTTCAGCAATGCTGAAACTGTTGGGACTTTGCAACTCTTAGAGGTGGACTAAAGTGCCTTCTGCAGATATGGATGTACACAAGACATTGGGGTCCAGGGGTGGAATGTTCTAGTTTGAATTTAGCTGTTCCCCCAAGGTCTCATATAAATCATGGAGCTGTCAATCACGTGGCTCCAGGGGCGGAGCCAGAGGAGGCATGGCCAAGAGAGGTGCAAACCCTTAAACTAGCAGCAGGCACTGTCAGAGGCTTCTCCCCACTCCAGGTGGTCATCTCTCGAAGGTATGGAGCAAATCACCCTGGACATGGCAGAGCCACAGCCTTTCCTCTAGACCCTACGAAGTGGTGACAGCATCTTGAAACCTCCAGTAACTGTGAGGTAAGTAAACCTTTCCTCTCCTAAGCTTGCATGTCAGGTATTTGTCCCAGCAATGAGAGAAAAGTAACAAAGACAGACCTTGTACCAAATACATTGAAAAAAATATTCTAATAGATGTAATATAAATCCAAACTTTTCATATTAGAAAATGGCAATAAAATAACAGCTTTAAAAGTATTGTTCAAGGTGTGATTGACAAATGTAGTGAGTCTTCAAATTTAAAATACTATTCAAGCCGGGCGTGGTGGCTCACGCCTGTAATCCCAGCACTTGGGAGGCTGAGGCAGGAGGATTGGTGCGAGTTCGAGACCAGCCTGGGCTACAAAAGTGAGCTCAAGGCCAGCCTCAACTGCATAGCGAGACCCTGTCTCAAAAAGACAAAAAAAAAAAAAAATACTATTCAAGTAAAATACATATTGCTATAAATGCCCCTCAAACTATTCTCCCTCCTTCACATACACCCTATGGTGCTTGCTACTTTCTGAAACAGTTCTGAAGTTCTCTTTCATGAGTGACTTTAGCTGTGCAGAAGAACTAAGATTTGCTTGTTTATTTGAAGATAGCAAGGCAGAAAGGCATTGGTAAGATGCTTGGACCACTGCGCCCACAGGAGCTAGCGGGCTTGTGGGACACGCAGCGCACCTTCTCAACACAAAGCTAGAACAGTTCACAAACTGCAAGCCAGCTCTGAATTTCGCATCCCTTTGAAGTGGGGCAAAAGGGTTAAGGATTCACCAACTGATATGAACTTGGAATGAGCACAATGTCCAGGAACAGAAGGGAGAAACCACACTCCATTACTGCAGACATGAAATGTAATAGTCCATTTAAACCTGTACCTCATAACCTGAATCCTGTAGAAGCCGCAGAGTTGATTGTGTTTCCCACCTATGAATGACACCAAGAAAACACCTTGGCTTGCTCTTTACCCATGAGATGGGATGAATGAACAGTGGTCACTTTGGTGCAGGGCTGGTATCACAAATACCCATAGGCTCTAAAAGTAGGCAGAGAAAAGTATGACTGGTTGGATCCCAATAGTCCAGAGCTTGGCAAGAAACACTGATTAACACACACACACACACACACACACACACACACACACACACACAAATTTGACTCAATCTTTTTACATTGTTTTGTATTTTACTATTTTATCTTTATTTTGTAAGTTTTTTTTCAGATTGTGGTTTTTCTCCATTTATTGTCCTGTTTGAATTTCTTTTCACTCATTTTCCTTACTTTTTGACTTCTTTTTATTTGCTGTATATTCCTCTGTTTATTACTTTTCTAGTTTTTATTTTCATTATTTCCTGTGACTGTTCTCTGACATTAATTTCCTCCACCATTCGACAGACACTATATCTGAATTTATCTCATTCTTACATCACTTTGATTACTTTCTCAAATTTTGCTGTTCTTATTCTCCAGTTGCCCACCCATAATATCTGTGCTAGTGTAACTACTAACCTTTATAAGTCTCTAGATAGCTGTATGATTTTAAACCATTACTGTTGCATACTGTTCTATTGTTTGTAGAACTAAAATTATTTAACTTAGTATATAACTTAGGTCAATATTACACGAATATTATTTCTTCATGCTCATACCATAATTGTAGAGTACTAAGCTATGTTCATGAGTAGTACATTCCTGATCCTAAGAATGTCAAAATACTTGGTTTGGATTTGATTCTATAATTTTAGTTTTATTACCATGCCTAAGGTGATATAGTTTTTCCCTTCAAGAGTTGACAACACTGGATAACTTTGGGATCATTAAAGATATCTTGGCCTACTCCAAAGAACTAGATAATAAGCTATACATGCTTCAAATTTCCATCCCAAGTGAATACAAATGGCGGGATCCTAGAAGAGAGTACAAAAGCCAACAGTTATCCTGGCCCAAAAGGTACCACAGAAAGTTAGACACTAGGGGCTTCATAGAATAAGAGCTTGCCTGGCAAGCAAAAGGTCCTGAGTTCAATCCCTGGTTCTAAAAAGGAAAAAAGAAAAAGACAAAAAGAAAATTAGACACTAACACAAGAGGTCTCTATACGAGAAAAAAGTCTCAACAAACAAACAGGAGAATAGGAACATGAGAAGACAAGCCAAAAATTGTATGCAAAAAACTCCCAGCTTTCCCAAATGTAATGCATGACACCTTACAGTAGAGGACTCCAATAGCCACACATTTTAATTATTCAAACAGATACCTAGATAGACAATGAAATATGTTACTAAGACATTTGAAACTCTCAGAGAAGATAGAAATAAATATTACAGCAAATAAAATTAATGGGCAAATCCATAGATGAATATATGCTAGTAGGGTTAAAGTGATGTGAAACATACATGACCAGCCTAGAAAACATTAAAGCCCATAAAAAATGTTTCAGATAGAAATTTAGAAGATTGAAATTTCTTTTAAGAGAATAGTCAGAAGAGTGGCCAGTGTAAGGGCAGAGCACCAGCACAAAGCACACACAGTTGTCTGGGACCAAGTAAGGGAAGACACACTAGAAACAATACGCGAACACGAAGAAGGACCCAATAGTTGCTAGATGTTGCAAAGAAGTTAAATCTAAGATTGATTCTAATAAGTGAGGAATCAGAAGACAGGGCAGATGTTAAAAAAAAAAACAAAAAAACAAAACAAAAAAAAACCTTACCAGCAGAAATAACAGTCAGAAAACGTTCATATATGGGAGAGGAATTAACATACAGATAAGTAAGGCCTATTGAATCCCATATAGTGAACCTCATAAAAGAAACTCTGCCATGCATCATAGCCAGTACTTTGGACTTCGAATAAAAAGCAGAATTCTAAAAGTGGTTAAAGAAAAGCAATGAATCATTCAGTAAGTTACACCATTAGAATTGTAGTAAACTGTTCAATACTACCCTTAAAGGCCAAAAATCTTTGGAGTCAAGTGTTTCAAGCTCTAAAATAAATAATAACAAAAAACGTCAAGGCAGGTTGATAGACCTTGCAAAAATATCTTTCAAAATTGATGGAAAATAAGATAAAAGTGAAAACAATTCATGACCATGAAGTCAGCTCTAACAAACACTGAATCCTATCCTAGAAGGGCAGAATGAAGCTAAGGATGATAAATGTCAAATACAACAAATGCATCAGGTGGAGTGAAGGGTTAAGTAGAAGGGAAAGATAGGGAATCAGCAGCAGAATAGAAGCCAATGATAGGAATAAGTCAGTACAGAGCAGTCATAGCTCTCAATGTGAATACACTCATTTACCCAGCCAAAAGACACACAGGAAGAATGGATCAAGCAACAAAACCCAAGGGTATGCTATGTCTAGAAACATGTTTACTCCTCAGGAAAATTAAAGAATGGACAATAATATCCATAGAATGGAAACCCCGCAAATAGTGGGATAGGTGGCTATGCTAGACTTAAGTGGATTTCCTGTCAAAACTTGTCAAATGAGGCAAAGACTCAAAGAATCATCATAAGTCTCTAAGAACTAACAACCAAATTCAGTCGTATAGCAGAATATAAATCAAAACACATGTATCAATAGTGCTCCTTCTGGGCTATGAGATAGCTCAGTAGACTAACTGCCTGCTTAGACAAGCAAGGGTGGGAGCCAGGGTATCATCTCCAGCATCGCAAAACATGTTGGTCCCACAACATGGCATGCTGAGCCAGCCACAGGGATTAGGCCTACTGGTACATACTTGTAATCTCAGCCCAGATGAGGTTGAAAATCAGGAGGACCACTATGATTCTGAGCTGTATAGTAAGACCCTATTTCAAATACACAAATATATCATATATATATATGTATATATATATATATATATATATAATTCTTGTACATTAATAATCAAGAAAATATACAACAAATGAGAAAAACTATCATTCACAATATACAAAAAAATTAAATATTTAGGAACTAACCTAAGTAAGGATATGAATGGGTAATTTCCATATAGGAGCAATGAACTATTAAAAGAGCATATCTTTCTTTTCCTCTGATCATGTAGTTTGTATATTGTTTGTATGTGAATATTTAGTCATGTTCATATTTCTATTTTATTGTTCCAATCCACTTATATTTTATTAGGCTATCATTTTTATAAAGCATTTTTCATTATGGGACATAAGTGATCTTTCAAACTGATTATTTCATCTTAGTATGCACAAATTGTGTCCTGCTACAATGCTGACAAATGGGTTAGTGGCAGAATTAGATATGAAGAACATTAAAATTTTAACTAATAGAAGATGTCATCATTCTACTATTGTAGCAGTCACCTTACTGGCTCTTCTATGATTTAATGAAATGAACTGCATAGAGGAGGGAAAATGTTCTAAGGGGTATGTAACCTAGTGTATATTTTTTAATAAACAGTGACAGAATTGCAAAGCAGGCAGTAGAATTGCACATGCATTGAATAGGTGACATTCGATAGTTGACATGTAAGTCCCACAAAGATACTTGTGACCTGAGTTTCAGCAGAAAGCATTTAAATGAAATAAATCCATGAAACATTCAACAAGATGGTTCAGTACTTCAGTTCTTGCTTTTACAAAATAAAATCATGTTTAAAAATTTGTATAATCACATATCTAGAGGTGGCATTTTAAAAAATTAAGAATTATATAAATATAAGAAATATTGTTACAATTACAATGTGTAGAGACAAATAAACCTTTAATATTAGTTGAGGCTGAATTATAAATATAAATAAAAATCAACACACAATGATTCTAAATATTGTAGCTGTGATACACGAAACTGATGAATTTCAATAAGAGATGTACTCCCCTTCTGTGGTCCATATAGTGTCACAACAAATCCATTAAGGTATATTATATTAGTATGAAATATTAATTATCTCTCAAATCAATAAAATATAAAAAACCAAAAAATTCAATTGCTATCATGTGTATGTAGGCATTCTACTGATGTAATAGCCATGTGTATGCAAACAAAACACCCACAAAATTCATTAATGAAGGCAGACTTTTCTAAAATTAATTTCCAGGCTTTATATTAGTAAAACCCATCATTTTATGTGTTTTCAGCTATCCCAAATATTATGAAAGTAATGATGTGGCATTGACATTGTTAAGTGATTTCATTTTGTAATTATCATATTTTGCCATATTTTAACTGAAATATAACAAGGACATCCAGGTATGGAGGCACACACTTGTGATCCCAGCACTGAGAAGGCTGAAAACAGGAGGATCACTGTGAGTCTGCTCTTTGTGGTGAGACCATGTACCTAATAAATTAAACAAAGAATACAAAGAATATATAACAAGAGAATATGAGTAAAATTTGCATGCAATTTTTTAAATGAGTCAGGAATTTACCATACTTGGGGTTTTTTTTTTTGGGGGGGGGGCATCATCTCAGTCCTTCCTAAGGGCAGGGATGGCGCAGCATGTGGTTCCCAGGATGGAACCATGGTCCCTTGCACCTGAGTAAGCTTAAGGCACTTTAGTCTTCTGAGCTATCTTATCAGTCCCATAAACTTTACGCATTAATTTAGCCATTTTATGGTGCATGTGTACTTGTTTTTAAGACTATTTGTTTGTTAATTTACTAATAAATTTACTATATTTAGTGTTAGAATTTGTATTATCTGAATGGTACATTTATTTTCATAAAATATTTTATAACTATTCTTACTAACATTTTTAATGCTAGATATTATAAAGAAAACTAAAATTATAAGTACATTGCATAGATGACTCATATCTTTCTTCAGTGACGAATAATTCTGTCTAGTTTACTTCTTTTAAAATATCTTAAGGGCCAGCCAAATAGCTCAGGGGACTAAAGCACCTGTAAGAAGGGACTGGGGTTAGACACCCGGAACAATATGCTGGCCCCACCCCTGGAGCATGCTGAGATGGTGACTGAGACTGGGTGCCAGGGATTGCTCCTTTAATGCCAGCACTTAGGAGGCTGAAAGCAGGAGGAACACTACCACTCTGATCTGTGTGGTGAGACCCTGTAGATCCTGTACTAAATATATAAAAATAAAATAAAATGAAATGAAATAGAAACTTAGAATTCCAGAATTCCAATCCACTTCTCTACAATTACTATTTTTATTATATATACATATATATATATATATATGTATATATATATATATATATCATGTACTATTTTGACTCTATATTTTAGTTATTGCTGAGAAGACTACAATAAACATGGTGGTACGGGTGTTCCCTGCCACACTGAATTCATATCCTTTCAATTTCTACTTAGGCAAGATATGTGAATCTTAAGTCAGTTCCATTTTTATATTTGGAAGATCTCCCATATTTCCATGAAGCCTATAGTAGTTTAGTAAGAACCAGGTATGAAAATTTCTCTTTTTCCACATTTTTGTTAGCATATATGATATCTTTTCAACAAGATCCAGATTAACCAGTGTGAGAGGATGTTTTCCTGTGATTCTGCTTTGCATTTTCTTAATAGTTAAACACTGAGCATGTTCAAATATTTGTTTATCCACTTATATTTCTACTTCTGAGAAATGTCTTGAAATGTAAAATAAACCAGACAAAGAAAGGCGAATGGCACATGTTCTGTCTCACATGAAGAAGCTAAAAGAAATTCTCCATCTGAATGTAGCATAGGGATTATCAGAGAGCAGGAAGAAGGGAGAGAGTGTGCGCCTAGGGAGGTTTGGGAGTGGGCAGCAAAATACAGGAAGAATCTCTGCAGTACAGTGGCATAAAAATATTGCACAAAACATGAAATATGATTTGGGAAGATCGTACAATTGACCAAAAACTACCCACATAAAGCAAGCATAAGGAGACGATAATGTTGATTACTCTCATGTGACAGTGGTAAGTGGGTTCTCAACATATTTGATGATCACATGTTAATAAAATCAAAGTAAGAAATTTAAGACCTTATCATTATTTTAATGCCAAAGATAAACACTAACTTGAACATTGGTTCCTTGTAAATCTTTGCCATAATCCTGATTTCATCTGTATTTTATTAACGTACCATTTTTGTAATGATTTTTACATTGTTGTGTTTTAGAGTTATAATTTTACAATATTTTTAATCCTTTGAAAAGTTAACCAGCCAATCTTAGATAATTTCAAGATTTTATGTTTTCTGGCACATAACAGAAATAGGTCATAATTTTATTACATGGCAATCTACCACAAATTCAAAAGTAATTTAGTTTTCTCATAAAAATCAACATTAAATTATGACATAATTGCTATATTCTACTTGTGTCTCAAGGCCACTTTAGTTATGTTTAACATGGTTTTCCTCAACATCTTTTACTTTGGGATAGATGAGGAAATTACTATATAGAAAGTTTGAATTGTTTTAAGTAGCACCACTATTGCATGTCAGGTTCCAGCTAACAGTAATACATTCAAATTGTCCATCATGTTTTGTACAAAAAGATCACATCGATTTGGATTAAAATATGATTTGTATGTGTTTTCTTTAAAGACATATTAGTGTCATTTTGGTAATCATGTCCGTACGAATCTTTTAAATTAATGTATAGAAATGAAAAGTAGTTTTATTTTTAGGAATTCACTTGAACCAAAGCAACATTTTGGGAAAACAGTTAAAATATTTGCTAATTTCAGTTTTGTTGTCTATGACTTTCATATAGGAGTAAATGTTAATTTTTCAGCATAATTTGTGTCTCTACTTCAGTCAAATATACTAAATACTATTTAATTTGATAATTGTATATGTACACTCTTCTTAGTTGACAAAGTAAATATCAACTAACAGTTGATAACCTCAGTTTCTTTTTTCCTTTTTTTAGAGGGGTGTTACAGAGAGTAAAATTCAGAACCTTGAGCTTGCCAGGCTGGTACTGTGCTCCTGAGCTATACTGCCAGCCTAATAGTGTCACTTTCAGTTCTTTATCCTATCAATAATTTTGTTTTGCCATATCTGAAGTGCATTACAAGCTTGGCCTACTAAAAGAAAAAAGATCTGTAGAAAAAATGACCTCTGTTTATAACTAGTATCATGGTAGGAAAGCCAACAAGCAAAGAAACTACTTTCAAAAATTAAATTTTGAAGGTGTCACCAGAGTTGGGTGTTTAGAATCACTCTCAATAGAAATTAAAGGGTTTACTTTTTCTATACTAGGACCTCGCTTTTGTTGGAGAAATATCCTCCAACAAAGCCAAACATAGAGGTGAGCACACAGTCTTGAAGCAGAATCTGTAAGATTTAACATTTTACTTTATTTATTATTATTGTTATTATTATTTATTCATTTATTTATTTTTGTCTTTTTGAGACAGGGTCTCACTATGCAGTTGAGGCTGGCCTTGAGCTCACTTTCATAGCCCAGGCTGGTCTCGAACTCGCACCAATCCTCCTGCCTCAGCCTCCCCAGTGCTGGGATTACAGGCGTGCGCCACCACGCCCAGCAAGATTTAGTATTTTAATAGAAAATTTTGACTAAGACATATGGTGTGTGGCTGTGATCATGAATGAAAACCCCTGTTTTCTTAGGGAAAGGACCAAGAGTTACTTCTCAGTAACTTAGCTTTATGGGTTTTCTCCATCATCTTGTACAATTTTCTTGATGGAGTGAATGGTGTCAGGAGAAATTAGAGGAGAAAGCATTAGCAGGAAAGATGGGTTAAGATGGTTTTGAAAAATAATGAAACTATGACGTTAGCTGCCCATGATAACAAACAGAATAAATGCTTGGCTTTCCAGGAATGTTTGTTATGCAAAAATCTATTATATTTTTGCAATTGGAGAGGGAAATAATGTGATGAATTAATGAGTTTATCTTTTATTCTCTCACGTAAGTGACTTTTTCACTGGAAAGCAGTGTCTGCATCAAAAGTTCTGCAGCACGCTGCGAAATGTGCCCATCCTTAGATCATGGACTTGGGCACAGTTGTGGGCAAGCTTTCCTTCAAGCTTGAAGTGAAAGTGGAGCTCATGTTTTAGTTTCAGAGAATGTTCTGCCAGCGTCAAATGGGAGATCCGAGGTGCAAGAAGTGCTCGTGATTTCGTTAGTGCATTTATTCCTGCAGGTAGGACTGTGAGATGCAGAGACCTTCACTGGGGGCCTGGGCTGAGGACAAATACTGGAGGAGTCACTACTTTCCCAACCTCTATTGTTAATAACCAAGATAAAGTCACTCAATCATAGTGAAAAATAGAATTAATTATTGCCTATAAAAGGGCCAAGATAGAGCTGGGCGTGGTGGCGCACGCCTATAATCCCAGCACTTGGGAGGCTGAGACAGGAGGATCGGTGCAAGTTCAAGACCAGCCTGGGTTACAAAAGTGAATTCAAGCCCAGCCTGAACTGCATAGTGAGACCCTGTCTCAAAAAGACTAAATAAATAAATAAATAAATAAATAAATAAATAAATAAATAAAATAAAAGGGCCAAAATTATAAAGTTATTTCCCTCTTAATAAAATTTGTTTGCAATTCTTACAGACTATATTTTAAACCAGCCAGCCAGTTAGTTTGTGTATCATGTGTTTAAACATAAGAATAAAAGCTTACTGCCACAAAAATAAATATCTGGTGCTCGTAGTACTTCAGCAATTTACCTAGCTTAAGGTCATTCTAAAGCAGTTTAAATGCATCATTAATCCACAATCCTCTAAAAGACTGAAATACTTAAATAAATTACAAAGGAGTAAGATGAGCCTGAAGGAGGAAAAGACTGTTAAGATTTGAAACATTTAAGGGATGCAAAAAAAATCTAAGAATCATGAATAAACTATTAATACAATGAGAGACATTATAAAGAGCCTAAAGGACATGATACATCCAATATTTTTTGGTACAGGAAGATTAAGAAAAAATAGCCAGGCGTGGTGGCTCACGCCTGTAATCCCAGCACTAGGGAGGCTGAGGCAGGAGGATTGGTGCAAGTTCAAAACCAGACTGGGCTACAAATGTGAGCTCAAGGCCAGCCTCAACTGCATAGCGAGACCCTGTATCAAAAAAGACAAAAAAAAAAAAAAAAAAAGAAAGATTAAGAAAATGAATGCTACATTTCACCTTTTTTTGCATATGAATTGTGAGTCACTCACTTTTCACATTGGTAACTTAAAATTCTACACTTACTTTCATTACCTGTTTTTCTTACCGTAATTCTTGCAGATCCCTGATTGCTATCAGCTCTGTTCAAACAATCTGCACACTGAGCCATAGCTGTGTGCAGGTGAGTGTTCATCTGTGTTCTTGAGGACAGGGAGTGGCTACAAATGGGAGTCACCAGATCAAAGCTAAGTGCAGGTACAAAGAAAAAGGCAGTGAATGGAGATATAAGATCAGGATATACAGCTTTACAATTTAGGTCAACAAGAACTTTATTAGTGTCTTATTAAATATTAACTTCCTGACAGCTGGTCAGATAGTTCAGCAGATTTAAGACCCTGTTTAGTCAGTGCACAGGGTTAAGGGCTCAGTCCCTGGCATGACAAGCCATGCCAGCCCAACTCCAGGGGCAATGAGCATCATGGCATGTGCCTGTAAGCACGATGCTTGGGAGGCAGAAAACAGGAAGATAACTATTCTGATCTATATAATGAGACCCTGTAGACCCTGTATTAAATACATAAAAAAGAATAAATATGTAAATAAATAAATGTTAACTTTCAGATCACTTTCTGTCCATTCAAAAAGCAATAAAGATCTTAACAGTTTGAAGATTATGAAATTATATGCAAATCTATGTAAATATTTTAAAAGTTCTCTCTGCTATGAATCCTAAGAAGACCTTTAAAGGTTAAGATGTCTGGTATGGTGTGGTGGCCCATGCCTATAATACCAGCACTTGGGAGGCTGAGGCAGGAGGATCATTGTGAGTTCAAGACTAGCCTGAAATTCCTAGAGAGATCCTGTCTGAAAACAAAACAAACAAAAAAGAAAACAAAAGCAAAAAGTCTGATCAACTTTGTAAGCCTATGTCTGGCAATCTGTGCAACTAATTTGATTATAACAATATGTAATATAAAAATCCTTATTAATTTCCTGTTCATGTTTTGAAATTCTATACCATTTTGTTTTATGCTGTTTTGTTTTTGTCTTTGTTCTTACTTGATTTCTTTCTCGCTTTGAATTAAAAATATAATTAAAGGGATAAGAAATACACAGTACTGACAGCATCTTTTCCTTCCTGTTGCAACAATAGCATGATTGTCAGCCTTGAGTCTTTATTACATTTGCCTGCTCTCGTTCTCAAATCTTCAAGTATGCCATGCAAACTATAAGATGAAAAGACTGTACGTTCTCTCATACATTCAAGATTCACTAACTGTGTGGGAGGTATGTCTTACGATGCTATTGGCCAGGATAGCAACACAAGGTGGGGACACCAGTCAGTGAGACAAGAATGATTTTGGACGTTAGAAACTGGACCTAGGTTATTGAGGTTATTGTCATGCCTGCTATTCCAGTTACAGGAACACCCATGAAAAGCAGAGACAAGGAACCGGACATAGACACCAAGCTTATGCTTGCAGGATGCACCCAGAGATATCCAGGGAGGTACTTTGCTAATCCCCTCAGTGTCTACCCTGTCAATGAAGTTGAAAATGAAGTTCTTCCAAAACACCACAGATCCACCCAGCATAATGATCCAGTTTAGTTTCCGTTTTGTTTTTTTTTGTTGTTGTTGTTGTTTGTTTCTTTTGTTTTTGTTTTTGTTTTGTTTGTTTTTTGTTTTGTTTTGTTTTGTTTTGTTTTGTTTTGTTTCTCTCTCTATCCTGGGTATTTTTACCTTTGAACTAGGCCAGTATTTTGTTGCTTAGGTTATCAGGTACACATGGTACTTTCAAAATACACACCAATAAAGGATTTATAACTATGATTAAACACTCATGTTCAAATAGACATTGCCAAATGTGTGTGTAGTTATTAGTCTCCTGCCAAAAAACTAGTAGGATTTATATGGCAACTACTTATTGAATAGTTATGAGGAGCAAGGCTCTATGGGGAGTGAGCAAATGAGGATAAAATAGCAACAGCTACAATAATATATTTATTGATAAGCAGCTTTATAATTTATCAAAAGAAAAAGATGTTGGTATAGGGAGCAATACACATTGGAGTTTTATATCCACAATAAACTAAATAAAAAACTGAGTGCAGACATCTATCTTTTTGTCCATAAAATATATAAACATATATATATATATATATATATATATGAAAAATATGAACAATTTTATGACAAACGACCATAGTATGTATCTTTGAGCCTCCCACTATGCCAGTAGTACAGGATTTTCACCATCTGGATTAGAAACACACCAATATATGAATGAATGATACAGGGATAATTTAGTGATACAAGTAGGAATTTCTAAATGAGGAAGACAGAAAGTTAGTGATATCCTCATAGACAATCCCCCTTTACATTATTAAAAATCAATTTCTGACTTCATCATTATTATAAAAATTTACAAATTTTTTTAACCTGAACAATTTATTATTAAGTTAATAATAGTACATGGCCGACAAGATCTCACATGATGCTGAATGTTAAAATGTAGAAAAACATATATCAAGATCAATACATTAAATGGGGCATTAATAACCATCTAATTTTCAGATTCCATCATTTCACTGTTGGATACCAAAAGTTTCCATCCTAAGAAAATGATGTATTTCATCTTCATACTTCTCAATGTGCTAAGACTCTTCAGTTTACTCCTTATGGATTAGGTTTTACATTTTTCCTGATGTTGTGATTTTCAGCATTTTGGTTATAAGCTCAGTTTTGTTTTTCTTAATGCATTTACTTATTTGATTGAGGTTTCAATATTTAAACAACTGTCCAGTAAAGCTGTCATCAATTCTAATATGACAAAAATCCTGTCATGTTGTCAAGACAAGTGAAGTAATGAAAACCAAAAAGAAGAGGTAAAAAGTTAATTGCACTAACTAAAAGGAATTAAACAGGCCTGGAGGACAGCTCCATGGCAGAAGTGGCTTCCTGGCAAGTGCCAAGTCGTGAGCTCAAAACCTTATCACACGCGCACACACACACACACACACACACACACACACACACACGAGTAAAAATTATCTTTCCTGTCAATCAAGAAAAAGGATTACAAACTTAGGAGATATTTAAGTGAATTAATAATGCAGTCACATCATATTGTGATAATTTTTTCTTGTTTCAGAACTTCTGTTTGTTTTGTTTATTTATTTTTTATGGCCGGCTCAGCCTGCCCTGAGGGCAGGGCTGGCGCAGCATGTGCTGCGGGGGATCGAACCATGGTCCCTGCAGCCGCCCAAGCTTTCTTAAGTAGGCACTTTAGACCACTGAGCCGTCCTGCTGGACCCCAGTCACATCATATTATGAATAATTTTTTTTCAAACAGAAAGGGCTGAAAGTATTTGTGGAAGTAGACCTACCGATTCAGACAGGATATGACAATAGGTAGTGGGGTCATTAATAATACTGGCTCCCATTTTTAAAGTTTAGAATAAATTCATAGGTATTATATTTCCATCTATTTTAAAGTGTGAAGTGTGTTCTAATAGCTGATCATCAAAACAAGGAGATACTGACCCTCTCTTATTATTCCAAATGTAAAGCCCTCATCCATAGTGGTCAAGACTGGGCAGAAAGGACAGCACACATAGAGAGGAAGAAGCCAATTGCAAAAAACAAACAAACAAACAAAAAAACCTTTAGACTTCAAATAATCTATTAGTTTTACAGAATTAAGAATATGCACAGTGGTACCTAGGTTCCCAAACTTAATTCTTTCCACCCTTTAGCAAGGATGGCTAACCTCCTATTGCTGTGAGGAAGATAGCCGTGGCTGCGTTCTTTACCTGATGTGGAGTTTACAAATCAAAGCAAAATTCTGCCAGATGCTTCCATTCACAAATCAAATTATTGGTGAACAGAAATGTTCCTGAGCTGGGGCAGCCCTGTATCTACACCTGACACTTTTTTCATGTCAGAGCACAACCCCAGATGTTTGAGAGTCTGATGTCAAATTACCTGCCTCAGGGTCCACATGACAGAAGGACCTCAGGGAAAGGCGTCCTGGGAGGCATTTCTACCTAGTGAATGTGTAGCTGTTGCTGTCAATAGTACTTTTCATTCCATTATTAAAATATGACAGCATTTCTTTACCATAATATATGTAATAAAACAGACATTACAAAGTAATCAGCATTTGGGCATATGCAAATCTTTTCTTTAAATGAATATTAAAATAACATAAACTGTAACTTCTTAATTCATTGGACATTTTCTACATTCCTAAAGTTTGAGAGCAATTAGAGACTGAATTGCTATAAATTTAATGCTATCTGTAAATATGATATAATGATTTATGTTATTATAATATGCATATTTTACATTTTCTGTAAAAGATTACCTATCTCTAGTATATTTTAAAGCTCAAGTAAAAGCCAATCAATATGATCAAACTATAAATGTAATAAACCAATTGTTAAGCTACAACATTAAATAATACTTGACACATGCTTAATAATAATGGGTTAAACAAAATTGCCACATGCGATTGGTGATTTTGGACACAAATATCTCACATATATGCATACACACAGAAAACAAGACCAAAAATTTTAGTGGAACTGAGGGAGACACTCTTTTTCTTATGACACTTATTGATAGATTATAAGTCATAATACTATATTCTTGCAGAGAAATCATTGAAAATTTATTAGAGAATGTACACATGACCTTATAAATCAAAGTTGATTGTAATGTTTAAATAATGTATTTATCAATATTCCAAAATGGAAACACAAAGAAAACAGCGAAGAGAAGCACTCGAGTATCTTTTGCTTGTCAGTGAATTATGACACTAAATACTGTGTTTAGTTCTGTTGTCCCTCATTCTGTTAATTCCTAGAAAACGGAGTAGTTTCCACCTACATGTTCAAGTGTTCTGTCTGCAAGGTTTTTCAAGTAGCTCCATTTCCAGACAGTGAGGAAAAACCATAAACAGTGGAAATAAGGAGCTGTTGCCCTTGTTCCTCAGACTGCTCTATAAACACAACCCTGTGCCCTTAATCTAAATATGTCCGACTCAGGTCCCTACCCATTGTAACTCTTCCTTTGTCAATGATTAGAAGACCTGTCTTCACGATTGTGGAGAGATGTTTTCAAGCATTATGCTTGTCTTTTTGTAGGATGAGTGCATCTCTCTTTTGAAATACTACTGTAAATGTGAACTAAGTATAAAATGTATTAATCAGTACATATTTTATGCTCTCAGTGAGTGGGATACAAGGGAAAAATCCACATTTATTACTGTGTTTATTTTGCTACAAATGAAGGTTTCTACTGGGACTGTTTATCTCAGGCTCCAGTGTGACATAGCCGAAGAAACAAACGGCCCTGCGTAGTAATGAAAAAGCCCACTAACATTAGGAACGCGAAGACTTGATTTAAGTCCAGGCATGAATGTTAAGTCCTTATGTTGTGTTTGCAAGAAATGGTTTACCTTTGTCACCTGAGTTATTATTAGTTATTATTAGATAAAGTGGTTTTGTCCATCTTGAATCGCAAAGAATTTGACAGATAAGGAAAAATGCTTTGGCTTAAAATACCTGGAATCATAGAACTCCCTGAAATATGAGCATTAAACTTATGCACTACACATCCGCCCACAAACCGGTGCGCAAGTGCTATCCCAAATTCTGAAAATATATAGACATTGCTAACACCTAACTTTAGTAACTGAATCATGTCATTTTTTCCTTAAAAAGTAATTTCTTAATCCATAAAAGGAGAATGGAAATATGTTTGCAAAGTTTTTATAAAATAGATATAGTTTACACTTACACAGAAATATGGGTATATTGTATATTTACATACACAAAATACATTACATATATTGCACAATTTGACATTTTCAGACATTCCATGACATGATTTCACAAAAGTATTGTATTTCTAGAACATAAACATCAATATAAATGATAGAAATGTGGTTATTTGATGGAAAAAAGCATATGTCAACATATTTTAAAACAAAGTAGCTGGACGTGGTGGCGCACGCCTGTAATCCTAGCACTCGGGAGGCTGAGGCAGGAGGATTGGTG
>PVJA010002329.1:0-80732 GCA_004027025.1 Myocastor coypus
GGCTGGTCTCGAACTCACACCAATCCTCCTGCCTCAGCCTCCCAAGTGCTGGGATTACAGGCGTGAGCTACCACGCCTGGCTTACCCCTGCTTTTTTTGAGGTGCTGGAGCATGTAGTATTGTTTTCTATCCTTTCACTTTTAGCGTATGAGTTTCTTTATGAGTTAAATGCATTTCTTGTATACAGCATATTGTTGGATTTTGCTTCCTTATCCACTCTGCCAGTCTATTTCTTTTAATTGGAGAATTGAGTCCATTTACATTGATGGTTATAATTGAAATATGTTGACTTATGATTGACATGGTGTTTACTTACTAATGTTTACCTCTTTTTCTCCTGTGTTTAATTGAGTAGCCTATTTGGTGGGATCTTTCTGTTCTCATTTCTTGAGTTGGAGTCGTTTTGGTCCCTCCCTAAAATATTTTTTAGTATGCTATGTAGGGTTGGTTTTGATGTGATGAAATTCTTTAGTTGTTCCTTTTCATGGAAGTATTTCGCTTCTCCCTCATACTTGAAAGAGAGTTTTGTGGGGCATAGCAGTCTGGGCTGAAATTTGTTTTCATGGAGGACTTGAAACACTCTGCTCCATACTCTTGACTTCATGGTTTGTGAAGAGAAATCTGCTGTTATTCTAATGGGCTTTCCTTTAAATGTGATCTGTTTCTTTTCTCTAGCAGCTTTTAGTATACTATTTTTATGCTGGATTTCTGGAATCTTGATTATTATATGCCTTGATGTGTTTTTAGTCAGGCTGATGTTATTTGGTTTTGTATCCTTCATTTAAATGTATTTGCAATTGTTTTTTCATATTTGGGAAGTTTTCTGCTATTACTTCTGCCCATATTCTTTTTATATTCTTTGTATTGGCTCCTTCTTTCTCTTTGATTCCTATTAAGCTCTCATTGTTCATTTTTGCATCATCTTGCAGATGTTGAATTATTTTTTCCTGCATCTTAGTTGTTTTTAAGAGATCCTTTATTATCTTTTCACTAGCTCTGATCATGTCTTCAGGATCTGAGATGCTATCTTCACTTTGGTTCATACGGTTTTCCAGCTTGTGATTGAGATTTTATTTTCTTGTATATCTCTAACTGTTTCATGCAATCTATTTCTTTCTTATATTGTTCACTCAGGGAGTCCATCATTTTTTATTCTCCTCTAATTTTTTTATTAATATCTTCTTCAATAGTAGTAAAGTCTCTCATAGGTATCCTCTCTCTCTCTAATTCAGAGATTATTTCTGCTTTGTTCTCTAGATTTCTGTATTTGTTTCTGTACTTTAGATGCTATTAATTTAGACATGTCTTTTTTAACTTCAGTGGTTTTTTCTGCCCTGGTTTCCTCTATACTTTTCTGCAGTTGTTTTTCCACTTCATAGTCTATTTTTTCATATATTTCTTTTTTTTGCTTGACATGTTAGCTCTGATCTGAGTTGCTCTATACATTTCTGCACTTGTGTGTCTACCTCAGAAGCTATCGGTTCAGAGTTTTCATCTGCATGATTCTCATTTTCTTTTAGGGGAACTGTCTCTTGTATCTGTTACAGGTTGGTTAGGGACCTGAGATTGCATTTTATTCCTTGTTTGCATCATTCTGTATAGCAGTGACCTGCAGGACTGGGAGGCCTCGCTTCTGGGTAGGCTAAGCTTGGGTTGAGCCTGAGGTCTGACTCAGGTGGTGGGCCTGATGCTGGACAGGCTATGTTTGTATCTGAGTCATATGCTGGGCCTAGCTTCTGGGTTGGCTGCTTTCACAGTGGGCCAGAGTAAGTCTAACCTGGTGGGCGGGGTCGGAATACTCACGCGAGTGGGTTGGAGACCTCAGGGGAGCGGACCAGGACGACTGGCGGGTGTGCTGGAATGTTTAGGCGAGCAGATGGGGATGTCTAGCGGGCGTGCCCAAATGTTCACGGGAGCAGAGCAGAATGTCTAGCAGGCCTGCCGGAACATTCAGACGAGTGGACGGGATGTCTGGTGGGCGTGCCGGAATGTTTAGGCGAGGGGACCGGCACTTCTGGCGGGCCGGCGGGAATGCTCAGGTGAGTGGATGGGCACGTCTTGTAGGCTTGCCAGAATGTGCAGGCGAGCAGACGTTGATGTCTGGTGCGTGTGCCGTAAAGTTTAGGCGAGAGGACCGCGGTCTGGCGGCCGTTCCGGAATGTTCACACGAGCGGAACGTCTTGTGGGCCGGCTGGAATGTTCAGGTGAGCGGAAGGGGATGTCTGGTGGGCGTGCCGGAATGTTTAGGGGAGGGGACCGGCACTTCTGGCGGGCCGGCCGGAATGTTCAGGTGAGCGGACCTGGACGTCTTGTGGGCTTGCCAGAATGTTCAGGCGAGCGGACGGGGATGTCTGGTTTGCGTGCTGGAATGTTTAGGCGAGGGGACCACGTATCTGGTGGGCGTGTCGGAATGTTTAGGCGAGAGGACCGCGATTTCTGGCGGGCGTGCCGGAATGTTTAGGCGAGGGGACATGCATATCTGGCGCGCGTTCTGGAACGTTCACGCGAGCAGATCGGAACATCTGGCGGGCCAACCAGAATGTTTACGTGAGCAGACCTGGACGTCTTGTGGGTTTGCCAGAATGTTCAGGCGAGCGGACAGGGATATCTGGTTTGAGTGCCGGAATGTTTAGGCGAGGGGACCGGGAAGTCTGGCGGAGTGCCCTGTTTATTGACCTCTTGCTTGGGATATTAATGGTTGTCTCCTCTCCTGCTTGAAATGTCATCTGTTAGTATCTGTGTGAACCTAGTGTTAGGCAGATGGCAGAAGACATAGTGATTTGTAGTCTGTATTCACCAGAGTAGTTGTGCACATTCCTTACCCTGCTTTTAGGCCTCAGTAAAGGTGAGCTGCTTCTGGAGCTCTGCACTCACTTGGAGAGAGCCTAACCTCAGTGATACCTCTGAAGCTATACTCACTGGGTCTTCTCATTGTTTCTTTCAGCACTAACTCATAACATACAACAATTATGGACTGAAACCTCAGCAAACAGCTAAAAAAAACCTTTCCCCCTTTAACTTTGGGGGTCAGGTATTTTGTCTCAGCAATGATACAAAAAAGTAAACGAGACTCTTGGTAAGGCCATAATACTCATTTAAACAAAAGCCAATCATGGCATTTCTACAACATGTTTAAGATGAAATTAGCAGCTACCATGGATTGACTTGAAGTAGGGTAGATTATCCTCAGTAATCTAAGAGGGCCTGCTCCAGTATGGGGATAAGGCTTAAGAGTAGGACTGAAATCCTTTGAAAAAGAAGAAACCACAATCTCAGGCAGTTTTACCTCTTGTCTGAGAGTTTTCAGCCCAGCTGAGAAGGCCAGATAGTTCCCTTTTTGGCTTTCATAGGTCAAGGGTCCAAATTAAAGATGTTTGTGTAGCTACTTTTACAAAAACAGAAAATAATTTTTAGCAATCAGAAATGTATAGATTTCAGATTTGCCTGTCCAACTCCACAAATTACTTGAGTCAGTCCCTTATGTATCCATATGCATACTGTACCAGTTATGGTACTCATGTGGAACTTTGACCAGTCTGACTGCTTTTTGTAAATGATACCGTCCAACTTGTGCTGCTAGAAAATTGAAAATTTAACAACTTCAAGCGAAGTAAAATTAGTACAGTATTTTGTGATAGCTGCCTGTCAGCTGTGATGTTACCTAAGTATCTCAGTGACTGGAGCAGAAAAAGGTAGTGAGAATCAAGAATAAAGAAAGAAAATTGAGAATTAGCTTCACTCTCCTCACTGAGACTCCTACAGACAACTTCCTTTCAGGATAGACTCATCCTCAGAGTGAAGATAAGGCCTTGAGGAGGACTTTGTGCTCCAGCCTAAGTCTTGTCCTCCTTTCCTGACTCACTGTGACCCATCAGGGTGGGCCTCCTGGCACTGCTGGGAAGTTGTCTGCATCTGTTTTCTGCAATGAGTTTCTAGAGCTTTGTTCGAATTTTCCCATGGGTCTCTGGTACCAAAAGATAAAAACTACAAATGACTGCACTTCAGGTGGATATTTGACTCTTATGTGTGACCCACTGTGTGTACATTGTCTTTCTGGTCTTTGTGATAATCAGATGAAGTAGGAGGTACTAGTACCCTATTTTACAGATGAGAGCACAGAACCTTTGAAAAGTGAAGTAATTTGTCCTGGGTTGGATTTTAAATCCAGACTTGGTAACAAAGCACATATTAAGGTAGGGTGTCTTCTATCACTAGCCTCAGAAATTTGGAGCACTGCATCGCAGGGACAGCAGAACCGTAGGTACATGCTGGGCCTTTGCTCACTGGCTACACAAGAAACTAATGGAAGTTGGCACCTGATTTTGTAGGGGGTGGGTCTTGTGGCCCTAGCCTTCTAGGGTACCACTGCGGAAGAGAGTGGGAAGCAGAGCAGAGCTCCTCGGGAGGGGTGGGCGGGCCCTAAGAGTTTGAAAAGAGGAAGGAAGTGGGGCCCGGCAGAGTGCCTAGCCACCCCTGCTGGCTTCCCCACCAGAGGACGCGAGGCACTGAGACCCGGCCTGGCCATGGCCCCCTGGCGCAAAACTGACAAGGAGCGGCACGGTGTGGGTAGGTGGGGGCACAAGTCCGCATTGGAGGAGGAAAGGAAGAGGGCAGGTGGCCAAAGAGCCGCAGGCAGGAGGATGCAGTGGGACTTGGGTGGGGTCAGAGAGCTCTCAGCCCTCTGAGGTCGCATGGGCGACCCAGGGCCAGGCTGCGGGAGAGGAAGGTGGGCACCCCACCTGTAGTCCACACCCATCCTGGCCCGGCTCTCTGCCCTCTGTGGGCCGCCTCTGTTCAGTGCGTGTGTGATTGGTCAAACTGAGTGCTTGGTACCTCGCTCCTGGTGCCAGGCGTGGTCTCACCGAGTTGGGAGCCTGCTCGCTTCCCTAGATAGGCCTGGGTGGGCTCAGCACGCCTCCCTCCATCCTTCCGCAAAGCTGTACACGTCTGTCTCCCGGGTTCCCGCCTGTTCCTCCTGGGTCAGATGACCCCTGAGAGGGCACAGAGTCCAGAGGGCGGTACAAGCTTGGGGGGTGCTTGGTGGATGAGATCTTTCTCTCAGCTGAGCACTCTGGGAAGAAGGGCCTCCTCAAAGCATGGGGGCCATGTGGGGAGCAGGGGAACCAAAAGCAACCTTACTATCTTCAGCCATCTCAGCTCCTCAAGGCTCTCAAGCTCAGGGGCGGAAGTAGTGGCGGGGGAAGGGAGGTGGCAGGTACTGTGACTCTTTGTAAGTGACACTGGTGGTGCAATCCTCATAAATTTAAGTGTGAAATTAAAGTCTCACTCTGGTGATTGCTACATAGGCCGAAACCTGACTCCACCCCGGGGGTGATTTCAGCCACTTTCAATCACTCAGTGCCTGAGAGCGATGACCTGCAAGTGATTCCCCAGAACACTGTTCAGAAGACATAGCCCAGGGAGCTCAATATTAACTGATTCATATGTTAGGTGTTACAAGGGGTGGTCCCTGTTTTGAGAATAAAGTGCCATGACCTCTAGGGGGCTTGGTCAGCATCTGGCTATAAAATGGAAAGTTTGAACCACATTCCCTAAAGATCTTCTTAACAACAAAGCTTCTCCTACTCAGACTGGCCCAGCTGGTAGGGGTCAGGCTAAATGCATAGGGAAGCAGGCTTCAGACCCGGAGGGGCCAGCGTGGCACAGGGGATGGAAGTGTGGGTGAAGAACAGAGGAAGGAAGGAACTGCGGGCAACACGTTTTTCCTGGAGAAAGAGGTGCAATGAAGGCAGTGATTCAGCTCAGAGGAAACTGAAACTATGTAGAGAGGGTAGTGAATGCCAGGCTCAGGGGTCGGGGACTTTTCCAGTTAGGCAGCAGGGACCCAGGGGTAAAGGGCTTCTGAGGAGGAGCGAACAGGAAGAGATCTCTGGGTCAGTGTGGGGAGACTGTGTGGACAGAAGAGCAAAGGTGCCAGGAAGCAGACAAAGTACAATGAATGAGCCAGAATGCGGTGGAACAGCCAGCCTGGTGCTGCTTTGAGGCCCACAGTCTGCAACTGCATGGGCTTCCACTGTGATGAGAAGCCATGGCCTCTAGTTCCAGGCTGCCTATTTTGGATTCCGGTTTCCAACACTTTCCAGGTCTGTGATGTCAGGCAAGTTACCTTCTCCAGGTCTCAGTTTCCCTGTCTGTAAAACAGGGCTAATATGACCACTTGCTTGCCACAGGTGTGAGATAAGCTAAATGAGTTTTATCTGCAAAAAATGCCTGCAGTGAGGTTTATACAAAGGAATTCTTAATGTCTTTGGTACAGGATCTCACTATGCAGCTTGGACTCTTAGTGATCCTCCCATGTTCAGCCTCCCCAATGCTGGGATTACAGGTATGCAGCACCTTGCCCTGTCTTGGTGGCCTGCTCAGCCTGCCCTGGGGCAGGGCCGGCATGGCTTGTGGTGCTGGCGATGGAACCCTGGTCACTGCACTTGCCTAAGCAGGTGCTAAAAGAGGCAATGAAAAATAAGTTTCACCTCCAAATCAACACTAAACATGGTGGTGCAAACCTGTAATACCAGTACTGGTGAGGCTGAGACAGGAGGATCACTATGAGTCTGAGCTGTATAGACAGACCCTATACCAAATAATTAAATAAATAACTTGATAAATGAATAGATAAACAAATAAAAGATTTTTTTTAAAAAAAAACTTTGAAGCCAGTCTGGGATACATAATGAATTCAAGACCACCCTGAACTATATGGCAAGATCTTGTCTCAAAAAAAAAAAAATTTCAAAACATGAAAAATGTGGGGCTTAGAATGCCTGTAACTCTACAGGAAGCGCAAAGCAGGTGTGCATCAAAGCAACCTCTTCTCCCTGCAGGTAGATGTCAGAACTAGTGGCTCTGGGTGGATGAAAAGAAAGGCAAGGCTTAGGCTGCAGTGATATGAGGTGTCTGGGACCACCCAAGGATAAACCAAACAAAACAGTAGTGCCCTGAGAGTGAGGTTGTGGGTTCTACCTCTGACACTATCACTATTACAGACTGATGTGTGCTCAGATTGCCCCCCTTAAGTCCAGGCATTAGTGCTTTTTTGTTGCAAGGCATTCTTAATGAAGATCTTTAAAGATGATCGAGATGGGGACCTGGATGAGGAGAAAGAGCTAGGACTTCATGAGGCATGCCTGTGCCTGCTGGCTCCCTTGATTTCCTCTTCAGAGCAGGTGGCCCTTAAGCGGTCCTTCCTGAGGTCTCACTGACCAAGGCTGCTGGTATCCGCTGGTGTGAGGGGACTTTACAGGAGACCCTAGCATCACTGGAGTCATGCACATTCTTAGTTATCTTGCTGTCTGGTGGGCATCCAGGGGATCCCTAGGTCAGTTTCTGGCCAGGGTTTTCTTTTCCTGCTACAACCTCCACATATTGTTTAGAGTTTCAGAGACGATCTGGGATGGTAGTGGAAGAGATCACCGAGGTCTGTGCCTGCAGAGTAAGAAATGGAACAGACTGTGCCTCGAGTGGCCACATGTCAAGTTAGAAGGTTGGGTGATGAAGTCAGAAACAAATTTAAAACTGCACTTTTCTTTCTTTATGAAATAGGGGAATAATAATAAAACAGCAGCAGCAGCAACTGCAACAACAGCGCAGGTCTTGTGAGCCTGTTGTATAGATTGAACAGGGTGACGCATATAAGGCACTTAGCAGTGTCTCTGGTTCTATGAGCAGCTGTGAGAATAGCCGACTAAGGTCAAGGCATACCTTAGTACACTAACTGCAGAGTGATGCACAGTGATAAGTTCAGAGTAGCCATGCTTTTTAAGGCTGTATGGTTCTGAGGTTTCTATCCTCAAGCAGGATCTTGACTTCATGCTATTCACCTAAGGTGGTTTATTATGAGTCCAGGTTTAGAGATGAAGAGACTGAGGCCCAGAGCTCCCATAGCCTGGAGGTAGTGAAGCTGACCCTTACATTTCCTAGCGGTCAGACTACAGGCTTTTCGTGTTATGCCAGGAGGGTGTCTTAGAAGCAGGATGCACAGGTAAAGGCAGAAAGATGGAGTGTGTGTAGCTCATGGATCAAACAATAAGCAGTTGATTTGACTTTAAGAAATGTTTGTAGAGTGCTGGCCAGAGAGATCAGTGGACTAAAGTGCTTTCTTCAGTGGAGCACAGGAGTGGGGTTCATGCCCAGCCTACCATGCTGGCCCCACCTCTGAGGCGCACTGAGATGGTGATTGAAACGACGTGGTGGTGTGAGCCTATAATCCCATTGTTTGGGAGGCTGAAAACAGGAGGATCACTATGATCCTACATAGTGAGACCCTGTAATATATTGGAAAGAAAGAAAGAAAGAAAGAAAGAAAGAAAGAAAGAAAGAGAGAGGAAAAGGAAATAGGAGAGGCTGATTATGGCCAGTTTTAGAGTTTTGCCTGCCAAGATGAGCTTAGATGACCCTCTGTGAATTTGGAGTTTTGAGCAAAGATGTCACCTATAAGAAGCTAATGCAATTAACTGGGAGGAGGTTTAGGTATTGAAAACAGATGACAAGGAAGTGTATAACAATTTTATTTGTTTACTGACTGCCTGACTAGTCCACTTGAAGAAGGCTACTTTCAATTAACGTCACTACCTTAATCCTCTTTGCTTGAGATTCTGGGCAGGGAAGTACTTCATCCCGGGAGGAGAGGGGGAAGGCCAGAAAAGAAGGGAGGGGGAAGTAAAAGAGAAACTTACAGTACCAGTTAAAGGATGACTATGACTGGAAAAAAACCTCCAGATTGAAGCTACATGTTCATTTTTTTCTCTCACATACAAAGCCCTGGCCGTGAAGATGGTAGGGCAGCTCATTCTATCTTGAGTGCTTCCTTGGTTTGTGGGGTCTGCCCGTGAGCCAACCTGGCTGTGTAAGCTTCTCTCTCTGGCTGTGTAAGCTTCTCTCTCTGGTCTCCTTCCAGACTACAGCAGGATGAAAGCAAGAACAGGAAGGGTGTGGTCCTTCCCATTAAGGACTCTTAGTTGAAGATATACTTGGTATTTCTGTAACCCTTGGCTAAACCTTATGTGACCAAACCTACCTGCAAGGGAAGCTGGGAAATGCATTCTGTTGTAGAGGCAGCTGCATGTTCCGCTTAAAAGTAGAATCTTGTTCTACGAAGGAGGGAAAGAAGGGTCCTGAGGATGATATGTTCATTTCCTAGAACTGACCAGACAAATACCACAGACCTGGTAGTTCATGCACGAGAAGTTTCTTTCCAGTCTGAACACTGAAAGTCCAAGACCAAAGTTCCATCCGTGTCTCCTGTGGCCTCCTCTTGGTTTACAGTTGTTGTTTACTGCCATGCCACATGGTTGTCCCTTTGGGCACCTATGTCCTTGCTGTCTCCTCATCTTCTCCATGAGTGTTCCTCATACTAGGTTAGGACCCCACCATAATACCCTGATTTTAATTTAAACACTTAGCTGTAAATATGGTTATATTCTTTTTTTTTTTTTTGTCTTTTTGAGACAGGGTCTCACTATGCAGTTCAGGCTGGCTTTGAGCTCACTTTTGTAGCCCAGGCTGGTCTCGAACTCGCACCAATCCTCCTGCCTCAGCCTCCCGAGTGCTGGGATTACAGACGTGAGCCACCACGCCCGGCAATATGGTTATATTCTAAGGCACTAGGGATTAGGGAGATGTTAGGGCACTGTGCGTTTTAGAGAGACGAAATTAAATTTAGAATAGCTGATCTGTGGCTTCTGGTGTGGTATTTAGGGATAAGAAAAGAAGGTTTCACAGCAGGGGACTTGATGTAGAGGGTTATGGTAGAAGGCTTGTTTGTACTAAAACTGAACCTGCCAGAGAAATTTGTATGAGGCCTCAGTTGCTCACAGGGAAGAAAAAAAATCTATTCATCTTTGGTTCCCATAGATCAGTACTAGAGCCCTATGAATTGAATGAACAAAGGGCATCTTAACAAGAGAAACACCAACAGCAGTTCCTTCATTTGTACATTGCTTGCACATGAGAGTAGCCAGAGATGAATTATATTTGAACTTGGGTTTATGTATCTTACCAAAGGAACAGTGAAGTTTTTAGAGAAATAACAAAGAACATGGGAAAGGGGTTCCTAGGCTCCAAGGGCAGCAAGCAGCAGCAGTTTATGAGCACAAAGAGCTCATAAGGGTTAGCTCGGGCAGGTCCGTCTTCAGAGCAACTTTCTGTCCTGTTGATGGCCATAGCCTTCCCTTGGAGAGGAAATTCAAGGCTGGCCTTGTTTCTTAGAAGGGTCTGCTTGTAGTCACATAAGGGAAGACCCACGAAGGCTTCTTTTTGGGCACCTGTTTTTTCTCATATGTCTCCACTCAAGCTAGTCATTTTGTTAAAGAGGCATGTTTGGGAGTGGCATAATTTGGCACTTTACCAGGCAGAAACTTGCTCTTTAACTTGTTTTAAGCTGTCATTTTGTACCTGTGTGTGGTGTTGGGGAGCCTTTCCTGGTTTCTTCTGAGCTACAAGGACTCATCCGTGAGATGTTTCTTTCCTGGCTTCTGGTAGCTCACTGCAGCCCTCAGTATACAGATGTGCCATGCTGGTTTCGGCCATTCTTACCTGTGTCAGTCTGTTCCTAAATTTCTCGATTTATTAGGGTTACCATGTCCTGACTGATCGGGACCCACCAAATGGCTTCATTTTAACTTGGTGACATTTTCAGGTACCAATGTGTAGGACTTCTTTTCGAGGTGTGTAAAATCCAAATCACAACAGGGTCTGTAAAAGCAGGGAAGGGGGCGTTTCCACTTCTTGTTGGAGGATATGGAACAATGTTTATGTCTCCCTCCAGTGACGTGGATGAGGCTGTTAAAACCAGGACTCTGGACCAAGCTTGCCTGTCCTGACATTAAGAGACTTAGAGTGGGAAGTATGGGTTGGAGCTCTCTGCAGCTCGATCTCTTGTCATGGCTTAAATTAAAATTAGGTGGTGTGTGTGTGTGTGTGTGTGTGTGTGTGTGTGTGTGTTTATGTGAAGATCGGGGCAAATAATGTACTTAAAGTGTCAGATGGATCACCTGGAAATCCAAGACACTGAGGGGCAGGGCCCCAGATGCCTGAGCTGGGGCAGCCCTGGAAATCTCTGTCTCTCCTCTGTGGCTTTTCAGCTGCTCTGTATTCAGTGACTCCGTCCTTTCTCACCTCACCAACTCCTCCTGATTCCATCATTCTTTTATAATTTTATTTATTTTTGGTTTACTCTTACATGTTTTTAGTTCATGGTGTTTACGTTCCTCTCAGGGAGTAGATACATGTACTTACCGTACCTTGAGTCTTTCCATTCTCCTTCCCACCCACTTCCCCACCTCTGTCTCTAGAGCTGCTTCCCCCATATTCATGACTGTTGTTATGAATTTTTTACATTGTATTTGTGACATAATGGTTACTTGCATTGTGGTCAGTTGGTACGTCTGTGTGACACATCTTAAATCTTTTTATGTGTTCCTTCTCTCCTCCTCACCTGCCTTGGTCTCTTAATCTCCTTATTTTCAAAACATCTATCTCTGTTTTCTTCTATCAATCTTTTACTTTGCTCTTTATTTCCCCTTTGAATTACTCAAGTGAGAAATACCATGTGGTATTTAATCCTGTGTCTAATTCATTTCACTGATGTTTTCAAAGTGTATCCATTTCCCTGTAAATGCCTCAAATTGATCCATCTTTAGAGTCAAGCAGTGTTCCATTACGTGTAGATTTGTCATTTATCCTTTGATATTCTATAACATCGCCCTGGTGAGCCCAGCATGCCATCTACCCCAACTCCATGTCACCTTGTGGTTCATGCCTCCTTTTTATCTTCTGTGTCTATTTGTTTAGAGACCCAAAGAAGAAAATTGAGAATGGTGGGCTGACTAAGCTTTTCAAGAAAGTCCTTTCAAGTCAGAGATCATCGCCAGACTAACAATGGGCCCTCACTCTGGTCACAGCGCTTCTCCTGAGTAGCCTATTTGCCATGGCTAAGGAGTAGAGAGACATGGCTTGCTACTTGTGACCAGCTGGAGTTGTGCATAGTTGCATCATGGACAGAAGGGGCAGAACACGTGTTGCAGACACTCAGGGTGAGCTCTGCCCTGAGAGACCAGTTCTATTGCTGCTCTTATTGCTGAAGGCAAGAGTTAAGGAATAGAGAGCAACAGTTGTTCACTTACTCCCTCTTTCATCACATCATAGGCACTTCCTATGAGTCAGGCACTAGGCTAGTCACTGAGATAACTGAAATAGGTCAGTATAATACCTACCATTTTGGAATGTATAGTCTGATAAGGAGAGGAATAAAGGGACTTGGAGGATTTATCAGTAAAGATAACTATGAATTATGATATGTGCTATTAAAATAAAGGAATATTTTTCCATAACTGAAAAATTTTTAGGGATATATCTTATATTAGAAAATGTGAAGAGGCTTCTGAAGGAGCTATAGGGAAAAAAATTCTAAAGGAAATGCTTGGAGGGGTAGTACTTTGCAACACCAGCTGACTGTATCTTTAAACTGGTCCCCAGAAATTAGCCAGTGCAACAAAAGCATGTGGGTTGGAAAACTAATTCCTTCCTAGTATCAATTCTTAGGTGCCAGGGCCTCCTACTTTCTGCTGCTTCAGCAACTTGGCATTGTTTTGGAGTGCTTGCTGGGCTGGCTGATGGAGTCCACGGGAGGAGTTGGCCCAATGCCTAGGTAGATGGGAGCCTCAGGCACCAATGGCTGTCTTGCCCCCTAACCATCATGTCTGTATGTGAATCAGCTCTAATAACAGATTGTGTGTCTAACCTCTGCTTCCAAGATCAGTGTCTTCATATTGCTGCTGTATTTTGAGATGGGAAATGTATGTGCTGTAATGCTCTGCTAATTTTTGGACCTTTAGATTTGTTGTTTATAAAGCCTATAGCCTTTCATTTAATAGTCGATAACACATGGATATTACAGTCCATGTTGGCAATAGGTATCATGCAAATGGGAGACAGTGATGCTTCTCACCCCCCAATTCCTGAAGAATGTGGATAGAGATACCGCAAAGGTTCCTTTAGTAGCTACTGTACTCGTTTCCTTCTTCCTAACTCCTTCAGTTGGTGTCAGTTGAAAAGCAGTCAGGCTGAGCTGGTTAAACCCTACTCTCTTTTTGTTCTTCTTGGAGAAAGTCACCTCCTTTTCTGATGGCTCAAAGAACATTGCAGAATTCTGCACTGTTTTAAGCTTGCAGTGACAGAAACGGGGGGTGGGGTGGGGGGTGTTTCCCAGGTTTCCCTTTCCCAGTTTTCTCTCCAGGCCTTGCCCCAGGCTACCCCAGGTTCTCTGGACAATACAATACCTCTTGGGTCAAAGCCTGGATTAGAGTAGTGGAAGGAGACATAAGCAAATGACTTGCACAGATTCCTTGGGTATTGAGCAAGATCTGCATGAAGTGGGTATGCAGCAGTTATTTGTGACAGTAAATTAAGTGGTACCCTAAATGGCACATTTGCTACAGTGGAGTGGTGTCCCCACTGCCCCTGAGCCCTGGAAAGTGGGTTTTTGTGCATGCCTTCCTGGTAGTGGCAGTAAGGGAGTTATTGGAGGAGATTATGGCCAGAGTCAGTGATGGTAACCCTGTTACAGCCTTCATGGATATGAACATCCTGCAGTGGCACTTATGCCATAGGTTTGGCAGCACTGGGCTAAGTGGAAAGAGGAGCTGATGCGAAGTGCTGAGAGGGAAGCCTCTCAGATGTGTGGCAGGCACTGGTGGCTGGAAGGGACAGCAGAGGGGCAGAACAATAGGAAGTGGATTCTGTGAGAGGAGGCCCTAGGAGCACAGCTTGCAGGGCTTTGACTCCCAATAGAAAGGGTGGAGTGTCACAGGGTTTGCAGAAGAACTGTACAACAGTCTGTCCTGTGCTTCAGAAAGATTATTCTGGAAGTTTTATAATAAATAGCAAAAGGAAAATAATGTGGTTGTAGGGACACAAGTGAGGCAGCTGCTGCAATAGCCCAGGTTAGAGGTGGCAAGGCTCACAGTAGGAAGGTGGGGGTGGAGGTGACAAAATGAGCTCACATTCTGGATGTATGTACTATCAGTGGAGCAAGTGACATTGTCCTCATGGGTAGAGGTGAGCATGACAGAGAGAGGCCAAGGGTGACCCAGGCTTTTGGTGTGAACAACTGGAAGAATAGGAATTGCACATTACAGTTTCTGTAACTCAACCCTTGATCTAAAGTGCACCAACATGTTCATGAATAGTTCTGCTGCTTCATCTTCTTACTGCATTTAGAAAGACTCATGTTAAATACTCACAACCCTCACAGGTGTTATTTGCTACTTTTGGGCTGTTATTTTCATTTCACAAGTGAACAAACTGCGGTGTGGAAGCATTCAGAGTGCAAGGCTTGAAAGTGGAGATGTAATCTGTTTTGGGCTTTTAAAAAACTACCTATCTGCCCTTCTATTCTATTGGAGTTGTCACTATTCACTTTGCTCCTTAGTTGGACTTCTGTTGCTATAACTCGATGTATGCAGAGTAGCGTACTTTTAGTTCACAGTCCTGCAGGCTGGGAAGTCCAAGAGCATTACATCTGGGGAGGTGTCGTGTGGTAGGAGAGCAAGCACTCCAGCTCATGTTTCTCTTTCTCTTCTTTTAAAGCAAGTCATGACATCATGGAGCCCCACCTTTTGAATCTCATTCAACCTTAACTACCTCCCCGTGAGCCCTTCCTCAAATACCATGAATAGATGAATGTGGGGAGTAGGTTTCCAGTATGTGAACTTCGTTTTGGGGGGCACACTCAAACCTTAGCAACTCGTCTTTTACTTATGTACAAGTATGTTATCTTGCCCACTGGCTGATGTTTGTCTGAGGGCAAAACTCAATTAGGGATTAACTGTGAATCTTTCCTGCTCCAAGGCAATATAGCAGGAACCGGGGAGGCCAGAGGAACTAATTGCTGTTGTAACATGCCTCCCCTTGGGAATCCAATCAAAGCTATAAGCCCATTCTTCCTGCAAAAAATACGTACCTGTGCAATTTCACCTTATGATTTTATCAAGGCCCATTCATGGAACAGTGAAGGTCTCTGGTGAGGCATGCTCTGTATGTATTTTGTAAACTACAGTTATACACATAGCCAAGGCATTCTGCCCAAGACATGAATTCTTGGAGTCAGAAGTAGTCAAGGCTCACAAACAATTCTTATCATCTATTCAGGTTAGTTAAGCTCAATAAGCTTCTCCTGGCATTGTCCTGAACTGGCTGGCAGGACCAGAGTCCCTGCCTTTTAGAAGCATATCATTTAGCAGTAACCTGTCTTTCTGCAAGAGGCAGCGAAGAGCACTGCTATTTCTACTGGTCTTCCCATTTTCCAGGTTGGGGTATGTGCACCCTTACACATATTCCTATGAGTCCTGCAGTTATCCTATCACAGTTGATTCCAGTTTTGTGTGGAATTGTCTGGGACCTTCCACATGAGTTCCATAATGGTAAGACCTTGTCTCTTGTTCTCCAGAGCACAGCACAGTGTGGGCATCCCATCAGAGATTTTTGGCTAGGCAGCTGGATGGCCTGGTGGGTAGATGTGTTGCTGACTGGTGGAGGAGGAAAGGGCATGATAGCAGTTGGGAGTTTTGCTGTTTCTGTTGGCTCACAAGGCTCAGGTGTACTGAGTTGCCTTATCTTGCCTTTATCTTCATAGCTCACCTCTTCCCTACAGGCAGCTAGGTCCCATGGGAGCATTACAACTGTAGATGGAAAGCTATTGACAGCTTCACCAGACCCATAACTGCACAGCTGCCTGCTGCCCCTCACCCCTTTCTCCTCACTGTGTCTCGTCCCTCCCACCCTCCTCAGTCCTTTTCTTGACCTTCTTCCCCTTCTGTTTGTCCAGTTTCACTTCCCTCATGTGGCCTTGCTCTTCTTCTGAGAGCCCACAGCTGGCATGGCTTGCAGTGTGGCACTTTGTCTTCAAGAATGCTCCTTGCCGGGCGTGGTGGCTCACGCCTGTAATCCCAGCACTCGGGAGGCTGAGGCAGGAGGATTGGTGCGAGTTCGAGACCAGCCTGGGCTACAAAAGTGAGCTCAGGAGCAGCCTCAACTGCATAGCGAGACCCTGTCTCAAAAAAAAAAAAAAAAAAAAAAAAGAATGCTCCTTGTTTCTCATGTGCGTCTACTATGTTTCGCAGAGGTTGCAGGAGAGCCCGACCCATATGCTGCCCCCAGTTTTCTAACCTGAAAGACACAAAAGACTGCACCAAACTCTTGAATTTGTGAGTGGAGGGCTGGTTTGTTATTTAATCATATACACCTCTTCTAACTCTACAGTGTATGCGAGAGTGTAGGGTGTGTATGAATTGTGTGTGTGCGTGTGTGTGTGTGTGTGTGTGTGTGTGTGTATACTTGGTGTACTTGTGCCTATGGGAATAGTTGAAAGGGGAGATGGAAATGCCAGCATGATATTTAGAGTAGGATTTGTCTTTAGTGAACTTTGTGAATTGGATGATTACTTTGGGATGTTTTGGACATTGTAGGATAATATTTTAATCTGTTTTCTGTTACAATAACAAAATATCTGAAGCAGGGTATTTATGAAGAAGTAAGATATATTTAGCTCATAGTGTTGGAAGCTGAACATCTAAGACTGAGTGGCCTTGTTTGTTTAGCATCTGGTAAAGGCTTCATGTTAAATGTAGCCATGATGGCAAGAGTGAAGGAGCAAGTCCTATGGTAAGACAGTAGGCCAGAGACAGAGGACAGGTCTGAGGCCTACCTGCCTGCCTGCCTGCCTGCCTGCCTGCTTGCCTTCCTTCCTTCCTTTCTTCCTTCTTCCTTCCTTCCTTTCTTCCTTGCTTCCTTCCTTCCTTCCTTCCTTCCTTCCTTCCTTCTTTCTTCTTTTTTGCTGTTTTTCAGTATTGGGGAATTGGACTCAGGGCCTTCACATTGAACTATATCCCAAGTCCTCTGTATTTTTGAGGCAGTGCCTGCAAAGCTGCTGCTATGGTTTGGCTCTGTGTGCCCCCTAGAGCCACCAGTTTTCAGAGGCATTACCTGTGTAAGGTTATTGAACCACAGGGCTGAAGTAGCTAAATGTGATGCTAGGAGGCGGGACCAGTGGGAAGAGGCAGGCACTGAAGGTGTGACCAGGCGCATCTTGCTTCTTGCTTCCTCCCTTCTCTGCCTACTCTTGGCCACCTGGGCAGGAGAAAGTTTCTCCCGCTTTTCCCCTCAGCCCTGCCATCCTGCTCAGAGACGGCTGACCACAGACTGTGACTGAGTCAGAGTGAGCTTCTCCTCCTTCAAGTGTCATTGTTGAGTGTCTCAGTGATGAGGATGGCACCTAATATAGTTGCTAAGTGGCCCAGGCTGGTCTTACTGTAAGCATTCTTTTGCCTCGATGTCCCAAAGTTCTGGGATTACAGGCCTGCGCTGCCATGTCTGGCTCAAGTTGTTCTTATAATAACCCATTCTTCCAGGAACAAACCCAGATCCCATGAAAACTACACTAATCCTTTCCAAGGATGCCTCCCCTGGAGACCTAGCCACCCTCCAGTCAGCCACTGCTCCAATGCTGCGCACTTAATACTGTCACAGTGGGGACAGAACTACATAAAACCTTGGTTGATAAACTCCAGCCGTACTCACACAGCGTGTTGAGCAGCATCTTTGGCATCCACCTGGTAGATGCTAGCAATGTTCCTGACTTCACCCTGGGTTGAGAAAAAGCAAAAATATATCAGGGAGACAATAGGACTTCTAACTGAGAAGCACTGGTTTAGAAAACTCATGGGACTTCTGACTTCTCTGTCATTGTCCTCTCAGTTAACAGGCAGAAGATAGCTCCATGGTACTACAGCTTAGAGGGCCATTATCATGATCTAGTAGGGGAGTCAGAGCTGGGGTGCAAGCTGCTCTCCTCACTGACAATGATTCTTACCTCTTTTGCTGCTGACTGACCCCTTCACCTCAGTGTGGGATCTGCAGTTGCTTCTGGGTTCCTGCAGTTGCTATCTCTGTCTGAGCAGGGGCCCAGTGTTGTCGTGGTGCTGAGCCTGCCAGCACCTTGTCTGGAGACTCCAAGCACCCTGCTTGTGCACATCAAGGAGTGCATTGCACTTGATTAAGAAAGGACCAGCTGGCTGGTTCTGTTTCCCCCTGGAGTGGAGACTCCAAAACCTAGATCAGGGTCTGGAGAAGTGAGCTCAGGCAATTGCGTTTTCTTTCTCTGTTATTGTTTTTGTTCCTCTTGTATGGCCACTTGTCTAAACTCTATTAACACTTGATGGTGGCTGAAACTTCTGCTTGCAAACATGTCAACAAATAAGAGGACCCCAAGTGGGTTACGAATCCATTTGGAAGTGTCACAGGGCACTTGATAGCTGCAATAAAAGATAGCAGTCACACTGGGTCTGCGTCTCCAGAAGTCAACTTAAGAAACCCAAGAAAGTGCATGGCAAGAAGTAGGGGCACACCTGTCTTTTGTACTCCAACAGGTATTTATGAAAAGCTCAGTAAATATCAGTTGCACTTCTGCTGGGGGCCAGGTGTTCTTCTCAGTGCTGAGAATTCAGCAGTCAATTGTACAGCCTCAGTCTCTGCCCTACCTAAGGCTGAGGGGAAAGACAAGTTCAGTGTTTTTGCACTATAAAGTTGTGCATCACTTGTGCTCAAAGAACGTTTCCCATTTTCTTGGAAAGACATATATAATGATGAGAAAGCAGACTTCTAGATGATCTAACAGGTGTTTAAGTTATTTACCTTCTCTGTGCCTCAGTTTTTTGTCTATAAATGAAAGAAAAGTGCTGCGTTTATCTCCTAACATTACACAGAGCACAGAGATCCTATCCTAGTTGTTCTATGAGATATAGTACAACAAAGTTGTTTACTTTTAACAAAGGTGTTTATTCTTACCTTATTTCTCTTGATTTGAACTCTGGATGAGTGCAATATGTTGGTATTTGTAAGTACAAGTGGTAGCCACCCCATGTGTCTTAGTCACTTTTTACTCGTTGCTGGGACAAATACCCGACACTCAGAATGAAGGAAGGAACGGTTTATTTCATTCACAGCTTGTGGAGGTTTCAGTCCATATTTGGCTGGCTGAAGGCTGAGTGGAACAGGGCAGAGAGCATCCAGTTCATGGCGGTGGAACAGCAACAAAATAGTTGCAGAGGTAGCCAACCAAACAGGGCAGCAGAGAGCAACAGCTACAGTTTTAGTCTGTCTCTCTGTCACTCTATATTACATTCAGGCTCTCCACCTTAGGATATCTGCCCTAGACCACACCCATAGTCTCAGCCTTACTCAGACTGATAATCCCATCAGTACTAAAACACAATCCCAGGAATCATGAATCAAGTCTCAATCTATAGAAGCCACGCCCCATGATTGCATGAGGCTTTGGGGGGACAACTAGACATAAACCGTAACATTCTGCCCCTGGACCCCCCAAAGTCTCATACATATCCCTTTGTACAAAAGACACTTGAGTCCATCTGGAAGAGTTGCCAAAGTCCCAACAGTTTCAGCATTGCTGAAAAGTCCTAATCCCAAATCTCCTCCAAGATCCAAGGCAAACTCTCAACTGTGAGCCCCTATACAATAGAAAAGTTAAACATATCCAACATTCAAAGGCATAAGATAAACATTACAATTCCAAAAGTTGCAAACAACAGGGTAACACAAAACATTGGGACCAACACATGTCCAAAATCCAGCAGGGTAAACATTAAATCCCATAGTTCCAACTGGAGAATCCGAAGCAGTCTGCACTGAGTTGTTAGCATCATGCAACTCCGCCCCTATGGCACTCTTGGTGGTAATTCCTATGGCTTCTCTCTTAGGTCAGCTTTGCTCCCTCTTAGCATGATCCACATTCCTGGCTTTTCAAAACTTCTGGGGTTTCCACTGAACAGGCTTCTTACACCCAGCTTTACACACTTCCCTCTCAGGGGCACACTGCCTGGCCTCCCAAGCCTTCTTCTGAAATCGAGGTGGAAGCCTGCTTAACTTCAGAATTCCCATATTATGCATATACCTATGTGGATAATGCCAAGGGTTGTTGCCAGCTGGAACAGTAGCTGGATTTCCTTCTCTCTTGGTTGAAGGGGTCAAGGGCCTAGATCACTGGACACTCTGACCCTGATTCTGAAAAACAGTCTCCATGCCGGTGCCATTTTGGAACCTGGTTTGGCTGCTGCTGCCATTCTGGTATTTGGGTCTCTGTGGCTTTCTTCTCAAGGCAAAGCCTCTCTCCCTTGCAATTCTGAGGCTGCAAAGGGCGAAGAGCTGCCGCCTCCTGTGATGCCTTCAGGCCATCCTTTTGATTCTCTGGTCCTTCCTGGCAGTGGAGATCCTTTTAGCTCCATCTTTGCAGTCCACTCCTTTTCCTGGTGCTTCTTTTCTGGACAAACTCACATTTTAAATCATCCTGCTTGGCTCTTTGCTCTTGATTTTCAACATAAATCTGGCTAAAAGCAACCAATAACAACCACACCACCACCCCAATAGTTTGCTGCTTTGAAATGTCTCTTGAAAGATAAATCAGACCTACATGCTTAATCTCAGTCTTAGGCAAAGTCTCTGGGCACGAGCAAAATTCTGACAGACTTTCAGCCAATCCATAGCACAAATCATCTGGAGTCCAACGACCAATGCTATCCTGTTTTCCAGCAGAAACCTCCTCAGCCTAGTCTTTATAGGCAGGCCTTCTGTCAGTCTATTCTAGTCTAAGCTCTGACCAGAAACCCTCAAGCTGAACAGCTGAAGCCATTCTAGTGCTTTGTTTTTAGCCGACATCTCTGAACCTTTCCTATCTCTTCCCATAAGCCATTCCCAAAAGCTTGTAATCCACATTGTCAGGTATAGTGAGAGCAATAACCCCACTTCTCTGGTACCAAATTCTGTCCTAGTCACTTTTTACTCCTTGCTGGGACAAATACCTGACACTCAAAATGAAGGAAGGAAAGGTTTATTTAGCTCACAGTTCCTGGAGGTTTCAGTCCATATTCAACTGGCCCAAGGCTGAGTGGAACAGGGCAGAGAGCATCCAGTTCATGGCGGTGGAACAGCAACAAAATGGTGGCAGAGGTAGCCAACCAAACAGGGCAGCAGAGAGCAACAGCTACAGCTTTAGTCTGTCTCTCTGTCGCTCTTTATATTACATTCAGGCTCTCCACCTTAGGATATCTGCCCTAGACCACACCCATAGTCTCAGCCTTATTCAGACTGATAATCCCATCAGTACTAAAACACAATCCCAGGAATCATGAATCAAGTCTCAATCTATAGAAGCCACACTCTATGATTGCATGAGGCTTTGGGGGGACAACTAGACATAAACCATAACACCATGTGTTCAATTTTCAAGTATTTTGTAAGTCCTGTCAGCCTCAAAATAGCTCATCTAGTGGCTTACCACTCTGGAATTTACAACACTAGTCAATGTTAGAGTCAGTGGTCCTAGATGATCCCATACTTGGGGATAGCCCATTGGTCCTTCGCCACAAGTTCTAGGTAGGTTTATCAGTGATCCAGCTGCTACCTTAGTTTTGGGGAAAGTGGTTTGATGCAGGGAAAAGTCAAGTCCTCCAAAGGGAAAGTGTTCATATCTGTTCATATCATGTCCTATGATATGAAGTTAGAATGGTATCTGTGGGAATGGCCTAACAGGCTGTGGCTACCACCCCACTCCCTACCATTTGTCTAACTTTTGTGGGCAGGAGATAGCCAGCATAGGGCAGGCTAGGATATCAGTGATTTTCATTCATGCCTTGTCTTCCATTTTTCTCAGGTCCACTCCCCCCCCCCTTTTTTTCTTTCTTTCTGGCTTTTCCATCTCTAACTCAAAGGCTGAGAGTGGCTAGGCATGTAGGGAGCAGGAAGCAAGATGACAGCTTTCACACTGGTCAAAAACAAATGGAGAATCAGAGATAAGCAATCACACATTAGCAGAAAGGGGCATTCTGGCTCAGTTTCCTGTTAGTCATTTAGAAAACTTAACAGAATTAGGTATTTGTAAGCAAGGCCACTTCCTTTTTAAGTGAAGTCTGCTTTCCCCACATGAAGTCAGATTCAAGGCCCTTGTACAAAAGCAGAAATATATACTGAATGACAATGACAGTTATTTTCATTTTTGAAATGAGTCCTTGGAATAGAAACAAACCTTCACATTACTTAGTTTCCAGATCTTCCTAAGACAGCTCCTCTTCTCCTGCTCCTCCTCTTGTTCCTCCTGCTTGTCCTCCTCCTTTTTCTTTTCCCCCTTCTCGTTCCACTATCCCTTTCATTCCCTCTCTCTTCTCCCCTTCCAGTACTTGGGATTGAACCCAGGACTTCTACACCCAGCTAAATCCCCAGCCCATATATATATATATGTGTGTGTATATATATATATATATATATATATATATATATATATATATATATATATTTTTTTTTTTTTTTTTTTTTTTTGACACAGAGTCTCATTCAATGACCAAACTCCTCTGGCTGGGCTAGAACTTGGGGTACTCCTGTCTCAGCCTCTCCAAGTGCTGGGATTACAGAAGTGTACCACCACATGAGATTCTGAAACAGCTTCGTAAGCCCATAGATTGGAACCTCCTCATCTGACACTGGTGGGCAGAGGGTGGAGGAAGCAGCTCTGGAGGAAAGCCAAGAGGCAGTGGGCACCAGAACACAGTATGTCCACCCTCCACATGTGTGATGAACCCTCTGAATGTGGGGGTGGTCCTGCTGCTGTAGATGGCTTCTCTCATAGAAAGCCTTAGTTACCTCTCCTACCCTGCCAGCTGCCTGGCTACACCCCCATGCAGACCTTGGGGCTGGGGCAGCAGGTGGTAGAGACTGCGCAGTGAGACCCTGGCAAACTGGAGTATGTCCAGGCACAAGCAGCCTCTGAGTGGAGCGAACTTGAAACCAAGCCTAGTGTGAAGGGAATGAAGAAACAGGCCAGGTCATGCAGGAGAAGAGAAGCCACAGTCCTCCGAGCGTGTCTGTGGATTTGCTGTTAGACAAAAGATTGAATTTATTCAGTGTTGACTGATAGTGCCATTGACTGCAATCTACACAGAAGTAGATTTAAAGGTGATGCAAAGCCAGGCAAGCATTAGTGTTGTTCTGGATTGCTTTAGGAATTAGTATTATGCTGCGAAAAGCTAAAGGACTACTTCTTTTTTTTTTTTTTTTTCTTTTAATTTTGTTTTGTGATACCAGGGATCGAACTTCGAGCCTTGTGTTTGCCAGGCAGGCACTTATGCTGCTGAGCTATCTCCCCAGCCCCCCACAGTGACTACTCTTTATTGAGCTCTTATTGAGCTCAGACATAAAGATTTTTATGTGCACTGATCTCACACGAGTTTTTTTATGAACTCTGTGTTGACAATGGATAACCTCAACCTAATCAACAAAGGTAATTACATTTATTTGGGGGCTAATAGGATTACCACCCAGAAAACATAGATTTAAGCAGTATTTAATGTACTCCCAGGTTAGACAGCTGTATTTATAGCTTTAAACCACAAGAAGCAGGGTTGTGATATTATATACTTATTAGGAATTATGATTGGTAATATTAAGTGCTAAGCTATTTTACAAAAAAGGGAGTGGGAGTTGTCTCAAACTGTAGATAATTTACAAGAAGTAGGGAGGTTTCATAAATGCTTGAACTGTGCTCTGGACCCCAGCACAATGGGTGCCACAGGAGTGTAAGGCCAGAGTTATCCATGGCCTCTTGGCCTACTTTTTATGGAACCACTTCATTTTATTTTCACCCTTAACATTGACAAGGTAGAGACCATTATCATTTCCATTTGACAGTTGAAGCTGAGGTTCCGGGAGGTGCAGTTGCCTACTCAGGCGGGCTCTCTGGGTCCCTGCAGCGGCCACATGTGGGTAATAAACTCTCTTCTAGATGCAGACCATGAGGGCAAGGCCAGTGGGGGTCAGAACCCACCTCAAGTCCTACTTGCCTGGCTGCAGAGACACTGGCTTGCAATGACTAACCTTAAAGTCTCTCTGGATGGAGACTTTCCATCCCTGTGAACACCCATGAAGGGAGGTTAGGGGGATGGGCACACACTTCGTGCGCAGTTGTACCTAAGTGCCCTAACAACCCTGTGAAATAGATGTTAGCATCCTCCTGGTAAGAAGGTGAGACTCAGGTCACACAGCAGTAAATGGCAGAGCTCAGGTTCTTCTGGAACCTGTGTACCCACCTTTATGTGGTTTAGACTGGCATGTGCCAAGGGGGAGTGGCTAGGAGGGAAGACTGGGGGAAGGAAGAGAACAAGGCAAAGCCTTGAGGTGGGCCTTGTGGTGCTACTCAATCTGTGCAAAGCCACGCTGGCATGTACAGGGGCTGAGCAGCACCATCTACTTGGACTTGGCCTTGGCCTCTTAGTGGCCCAGACTCCTGTCCTCCTCCTCAGACTTAAAAGGATAACGACAGGGAAATACAGTAGTAAGGGGCCTGCGCCATGTGACCCTCAGCAAGTTAACTCCTGCTCCTGACTTTCCTCATCCAAAACTTGGAAATAATGTTTCTTATGTAGATGACGTATTGTGTGGATTAAACAAGTAGATTCATGTGGATAATTGAGAACCGTAGCTGTGTACTACATACATTTACAGTATGCAGTACTGTATCATACAGTGCTTGATAACTACTTATTAATACTTGATAGATACTTATTAGGACTGGCATTGAAAGCTCACTACCACATGGATGAGGCTTGAATTCATTCCCTGGGGGAGCAAGCTATTTGGTCTTCTCACCTCAGTTCCACACCCAACCTAGAAAGTGGATGACTCTATGTAGCCAAGCCTCCTAAGATAGAGAGGGCTAGGAATATAGCCCAGAGGCACAGCAACTTCTGGAAAAAAAAAAAAAAAAAAGCAAAGCCTCACCCTGGGGACCAGAGCCCATTCTGCTGCTATCACCTGCTTTACTGCAGGTTCCAACCCTCTGGGAACGGGACTTGCTGCTGTGGAGCGGAAGCCAACAGCCCAGGCCCGCAGAACTGGCTAGCATCACCCCCGGAGACTTTGCGTTCTTTGGGCAAGGGCCTGGTAGTGGTAGGTGCCTCCGCACCCCACATCTTAGCTGCACACCTGCGCGCTGGAATGTGCTTGGTGCTACAGAACTGTGTACTTTAAAATGATTACAACCGTTAGCTGTATGTGAGGTACGCTCTGTTATGAGTGCAAAACAGCAGCTGCAAATTGAGCCCTTACTGCGTGGCGCCACGCGGCACGGGGCTGGAGAGGCTCTGCACCGCTGCACTGTAGAGCTAGGGGGAGGCTCCCAGCGCAGTCCTTCCCTTCTGGCCTCCAGGAAGCCCCTTCCTTACCCTCCTGCACCTCACTGCGCACAGGCCGCAGGGAGGCAGAGAGCTGGTCAGGTCCGTTTTCAGGGTTACCGCGGTGGAGCACCATCCCTTCTCATAGTAGCAGTGCTGACTCTGTTACTTTGGTTGGCTTCTAGAGCCAGGTTGGCCAGGGCCGGGGGCGGGCCAGGACAGGGGGCGTGGCAGGCCGCTGAAGGCCACGCCCCCAGCCTCTCATTTCCCCACGCGGCACCTCGCAGCGCCGCAAGGGCTGAGTTTGCAGCTGCTCCGGAGCGCTCTTGACAGCACACACCTCACATATGCATAACGGTCGTAATCATTTTAAAGTGTGCAATTGTGTAGTACCAAGCACATTTCAGCATAAAACATGACCATTGTCTGGTTATAGAACATTTTCATTACTCCAAAACCCTATAAACAGCCCCTTCCTAGTTCTGTTGACCCAGCCCCAGCAAACGTTAGGCTGCTTTTTATTTCTGTATTTTTCAGCTACCCACACATACGTGAAAACATAAACTATGTCACTTTTTGTGTCTCTGGCTTTTTTTTTTTAAACAGGTTATCACTGTAGTTCAGGCTATTATTTTTGTTGTTGTTTTTCTTTTTGTTTTGTTTTTGTTTTTAAACAGGTTATCACTATAGTTCGGGCTTTTTTTTTTTATGTTATGGCGGCCCAGCCTGCCTTGGGGGTGGGGCTGGCGCAGCATGTGGTGCGGGGGATGGAACCGTGGTCACTGTGGTTGCCTAAGCTTGCCTAAGCAGGCCCTTTAGGCCATTAAGCCATTCCGCCGGCCCAGTGCAGGTTATTCTTGAACTGACTATGCAGCCCATGTTGGTTTCCACCTTGCAGTTGATTCTCCTGTCTCAGCCTCTACAGTGCTGCAGATCGGGGTTCTTTGACTTCGCATAATGTTTTTAAGGATTGTTCATTTTGTAGCATGTATCAGTAGTTTGTGCTGTTTCAGGCTGCATAATGCTCCATCACGTGCATATATTGCATTTTTTTAACTATCTGTATATTTGATCTTCAGCAGATATTGTGAATTTGATCTTCTAGCTGTTGTGAATAACGTTCTATAAATATGCATGCAAAATTTAATTTGAACTATTTACAATTCTTTTGGGTATATCACTAGGAAATGAAATGTAGGGTTTTTTGTTAATGCTGTGTCTAGCTTGTTGAGGGTCAGGCATACTGTTTCCTATAGCTGTGATAGCATTTTAAATCCCCACCAAAATAGTTTTAGGTTTTTGCTACCTCCACATCACCATCCTGTTATTATCTTTTTAATCAAAAAAATTAGTGGTCATACTAGTGGGTGTAGTGTATCTTATAGTTTGATTGGCATCTCTATAATGACTGGCAGTGAGGAGCATCTTCTTATGTGCGCTTTGGGCATCTCTGTTTTCTTTGTCTTCAAGTCCTTGGTCTCTTTTTAAACCATTTTCTGTTGTCTTTCTGGGTTAAATTATAAGTCATTTTTTACATTCTTGGTGTAACGGATTTTTATCAGATATATGATTTGTCATGCTTTCTCCAACTTGGGGTTATCTTTCCATTTTCTTGATAGTGGCTTTTGATATATTATAATTTTAATTTTGATGAACTCTAGTGTGTCTTTTTTGAGTAAAAGTTTATGCTGTTGCTTTCCTAGCTAAGAAGCCATGGCCAAACTCAAAGTAATGAATTGCCCCCATTTTTTCTTCTAGTAGTTTTATAGTTTGAATTTGTACATATGCATTTGACTCATTTTGAGTTAATTTTTAATTCTGACATGAGATAAGCACCAGAGTTCAATTATTTGCACATGGGTATCTGCTTGAACCAGCATATTTGTTAAAAGGATGATTCTTCACCTATTGAATAACTGTTCCATATTGCTGAACTATATGTCCATACTTGTGCCAGTACTACAAGTTTGGAGTTTGGAGTACCATAAGTTTCTGGAGTGCTTTAGTAAATTTTGAAATTTACTACCTTTCTAATCCTACAAATTTAATTAAAGATAATTTAATTAAAGATAATAACCCTAAAAGTTTTGTCTACTAGGGTACTTTGATAACTTGGGATTTTCTTGTAATTCTATAAGAATTTTAGTGTTTATTTTTCTATTTTTGCAGCAAAGGCTATTGTGAATTGTGTTGAATCTGTAGGCCACTTTGGGGATTTTATCTTCCAGTCCGTGAATGTGAGGTAATCTTTCTATTTAGGTCTTCTTTAATTTTTCATTTTACTATCATAAATAAAAGTTTCTCTAGGATTTGAAAACCTTGCAATCATAGCAATTCTTGTCAAATTCTATGAGGGTGGTAACTGAAATAAAGGATAATGTGTATAATAAATATTTATATATAATATATAAATTTTTCCATTTCCAGTGACTACACCATAAAATATAAGCAAAGATTTTCAAACACACTGAGACAGGACCAACGAGATGGTTGAGCATTCTAAAGTACCTGCTTAGACAAGCTTAGGCAACCACAGGGAAGCAGGTTCAATCCCCAGCACCACATGCTCTGCCAGCCCGACCCCCCAGGGCAGGCTGAGCCAGCCATAGTAAAAAAAAAAAAAAGATAAATACAAAACAAAACAAAACAAAACAAACAAACAGAAAAATCACTAAGACATTCAGAACCAAAGCCCTCATTCAGGCCTTCACAGCCTGGGGAAAAATAATCATGGTGCAAAAGCCCATTATTGTATAATTATTTATCACGTGCTTTTCATGTTACAAATTGAAACAATGTAAATTACATTTTAATATTCTATGCTCAAAACTGTGACAAAATATTAATAACTATCTGTGAAAAATAGGTAGTTGATTTCATTTTACTCAATTTTTAGCTCTTATCAAAGACAAAATAGTGCATTAATTTTAATGGGGAGATCTGTGGAATAATCTCCAACTTTACCAATTTAACTTCAGGAGCAGTCCAGGCATATTTGTTTAGTTTCTTGCTGGAATGTTTTGTAGATTTCAGTGTAAAGGTCTTCTATTTCCTTGGCTAAATTCATTCTCATAAATTTTATTCTTTTTTTAATGAGCAGAACATATTTACTGAAGGGAAGAAAGCTCTTGTCTAAGAGAGGGACAGGAGGGGGGTCCAGAGTGGGTGGTCCCCCCTAAATTTTATTCTATGTTTTGGCAATTTTATATATAATTGCATTATTTACTCTTAGATTGTCCATTGCTAGTGTATTAAATTATAATTGTAATTTTGTTGATTTTATTAGCTCCAGTGGTCTATGTGTGTGTATTATTTAGTATATATTCATATATGCATGATCAGACCATCTGTAGTAAAGGTTATTTTTACATCTTCCTTATGGGGATGACTGCCTTTGGATATCTTTATATAATTTCCTTTCTATTTTCTCTGGCTAGAACTTTTAGTAAATGTCTAATAGCGGTGATGAAAATAGGAATATTTGCTTTTTTGATGATGTTAAGGAGGAAGCACTGAGTCAGCATTGACTGCTATGGTAGCTATTGGTTTTGTCTAAATCTCCTTTACCAGGTTGAGTAAGTTTTCTTTAATTTCTAGTGTGTGGGTTATTTTTGATCATGCAATGGTGTTACATTTTGTGCATCAATTAATATGATCAAATGGTTTTTCTCTTCATGCTATTAATACATGTTACTTTGATTGACACTTTTAGGTTAAACCATCTTATGTGCATAGGATAAATGCTGTCTGGTCATTTTTAAAAGAATGCTCCTGGATTCCATCTGATAGTTTCTCATAAGTATTATATACATCCATATTCATAAGGATTTTTATATTCTCTTATGAATTCCTTGTCATGGTGTCAGGGTAATGCTGGTCCTGAGGAGACATTGCCTTCTTTTCTACTTTTTGGAAGAGTTTTAAAAGAATATGTGTTTGTTCTTTAGATGTTCAGTGGTATTCACACTGAAGTGACTGGCTTTGAGCTAGCTCTTTTGGGAGGTTTTCTTTACCAAACTGAATCGTAACTTGCTCTATATACAGTGTCTCCCATGGGCAATGTCAGTAGTTTGCTGCTAGGATTTGCCCATTTTATCTAGGTTGTCCAATTTGTTGGCATATGGTTGTTTGTAGAATTGTCTTACAGCACTGTCTCATTTCTATAAGGTTAAGTGTAATATTTTCTTCTGATTTTGGTAATTTGAGGCCTCTTTGGTCTGGTTAAAAGTTTATCAGTTTGTTTTTATTTCAACATACTGATTTCTTTATATTTCTGAAGAATCAAGTTGTGGCTTTTCCCAGTCTCTGTACTGTTTTTCTGTGCTTGATTCCATTTATCTTTGCTTTAATCTTTATTTCCTGTGTTCTTCTATTCTTGGATTTGGTTTTCTCTTCTTTATTTGTAAAGTTAAGTTATTAGTTTGAGGTGTCTTTTCTTACTAAAATAAATATTCATAGGTATAAATTACTCTTTGGTCAGTCATTTCCCTGTATCCATAAGTCATGGTAGGTTGCATTTCTGCCTTTACTCATTTATATCAAATGTTTTCTATCTTCTTTGAGAGTTTTTTGAGCCATTGGTTTGAATACATTTGTAAATTTATGTGTATTGGTATATTTTCCAGTTTTCTTTTTTGGGTTTTGTTGTTTAGCTTTATTTCCTGTGGTCACAAAAGGTTCTTTGTATGAGCTAAATCTTTTAAATTCATTAAGATTGCTTTGTGGCCTGACAAATAATTGATTCTGTGGAATATACAATGTGGACTTGAGAAGAACATGTTCTGCAGCTGGGGAGGGTGAAATGTTGTGAATGTGTTGATTTCACCTACTTCTTTATATGTAAGTTTCAGTTCTTATATTTCCTTATTGATTGTATGGCTATTACTCTATCAACTATTGATGCTATGTTATCAGTGTTTCCAGCTACTATTGTAGAACTATTTCTCCCATTAACTGTGTCAGTGTTTACTTCCTATGTTTTGCTACTCTGCCTTTACATGCCTATATGCTTATACATCCTGCATCTTCTTAGTGTAGTGAAGATACCAATATATGATATCCTTGAACCAATATATGACATTCTTCTCTTGTAAAAATAGTTGACGTAACATCTGATCTGTATACTATTAGAATAGATCCCAGTGTTCTTTTGTTCACTCTGTACATAGGACATTTTTAGCATCTCTTTGCTTTGAACTTCTGCATGTCTTTCAAGCTGAAATTTGTCTCTTGCAACAACATATGCAGTTGTGCCTTAGTCCTTGCCATGAATTTAATTGGCTCCCATGGGTGCAACAAGAGCAGTGAGCACCAAATTGATTATTTGGGCTGTAAAGAGTGCTGAGTTAGGGGGTGATCTGCAACAAATCCTAACAAGTTTCAGCAGATGCATGTAGTGCCAAGTGAATGGTGAGCATGGTGATATTTTCTTGTCAAAATGTCACACCTATCAAATTTAACAAGTTTGAAAGTGGTCAACTACTGAGGCATGTTTGTACTTTGATCAAGTTTTTTTTTTTTTTTTAATCTTTTTTGTCCATTACTATTCTATTACTTAGATTTTTACTGCTAGGGCTTGATATATGCACATTAAAGGAAGAAGGCCTTAATATTGTTCACAGTTTCAGGGGATTGAGTCCTTGGTAAGCTGGTTCCAGGGAAAGAGAACATGGTGGAAAGGCATCGAAGAAGAAAACTTCTGGGTTCATGGTGACCAGGAAGCAAGCAAAGAAACAGCGCAGGGAGGGAGAGGCCAGGGACCATTCAGTATCCAAGGTCCAGATTCCACTGTCCACTCAGACACATCACAAGCGTGCTTTGCTAATCTCCCACTTGGTGCTCACACTGATCAAATGGATAGTTATAGTTAATCAACACAACTACTCTTTGACAGAGGGTTTATGTACATCTAAAGTAAGTAGTGCCAGATCATGTCGGTAATCCCAGTATTTGAAAGCTGAGGCAGGAGAATCATTTAATTTGAGGCTATCTTGGGCTACAAAATTCAGGACCGGTCTGAACTACATAGAGAAACCTTGCCTCAAAAAGACAATAAATGAATAAACAAACAAATAAATAAACATAGAAAATATTGTATAGAATGATTTACTTCTTTCATTTGGCTGTTCACTCATATTTTAGTTTTGCTATTCTTGTTTCCCAATTCTCCATTACTAGCTTTTGTATTTAGTTTTGTCAGTGCAATATTTTTTGTAATATTTTTAGTCCTTTTAATTTCCTTATATTTATAAATTATTTTCTTGGTAAACAACATTATAAATTTATAAAAATCTATTTTGATTTTAACTTCAGTGTTATGCAAAAATCTCTGCTTTCTGTATTGTTCGCTAAGGGCCAGCCAAATAGCTCAGCAGATTAAAGTGCCTGCATCCAGGCACAGGGGCTGAGGGTTTGATCCCAGGGTCTGCCATGCAGGCCCACCACTCCCCGGGGTACACTGAGATGGCAATTGAGACTGGGTGTGGTGGCGCACACATGTAATCCTAGCTCATTGGAGGCTGTAAGCAGGTGGATCACTGTGAGTCTGATCTAGTAGTGAGACCGTGAACACACTGTAGACCCTTCCCTGAAATACAAAAAGAAAAAAAGGTTACTTATTGGTTTGTATTGTTCTGTATCTCTCCTTTTGTGTTATTGTTACAAGTTATATCTTTATATTCTGTGACCATTATTACAGATGTATAGTTATTATTCATCTAAATAGTCTATCAACAATTGACTCTTCAGCTTTTAAACTTTTATCTGTTATATTATTATTATTATTATTATTATTATTATTTATTTATTTATTTATTTTTTAATGGTACCAGAGATTGAACTTGGGACCTTGCACTTGCCAGTCAGGTGCTTATTCTACTGAGCTATCTCCTCTACCCTTGTCTGTTAATTTTTAATTTTCCTCTTTTTTTTTTTTTCCAGTGCTAGTGATTAAACCTAGAACTTTGTGCTCGTTAGGTAAACACCCTCTAGCTGAGTTCTATCCCCAGGCCTTTTCTTCATTGTTAAAGTGTACTTTTCTGAGCAAATTCTTGGTTTAGTTTTTTCTCTCAATAATTGAAACATGCCGTCACATAGTCTTCTAGGCTAGATGGATACATTCTTCTCACTCAGGCATCTGGGTGCACGGTGATTGGCTTCTCTGTGTAAAACTGCTTGGATTTCTTTCAGTTTTTGGGCGTGTAGATTCACACTTCCTCTGAAAGTTGGGTCATTTCTGGGTACTCTTTCTTCAGAACTTCTTCCTGCCGTTTTTCTCTTTCCTGTCCATAGAACTCTCACTGTGCAAATATTTGTGTGCTCGGGCTTCTACTTTAGGCCTCAACTCTCTTCTTTCTTGTTTTCCTCCTTTTTCCTCGGTGTGCCTTAGTCTGGCCATTCTTACTCTACTTTTAAAGTCACTAACTCCTTCCCAGCCCTGCTCAAATGCACTGTTAAAACTATAATCTGTTGTGTGTGTGTGTGTGTGTGTGTGTGTGTGTGTGTGTGTGTTTATTGTCGTATGTTTCTGCTCCAGAGCTTATATTGGATTGCTTTCTATAATTTTTATTTCTTTAGTGATGTTCTCTATTTTCCGAAACATTATTCTTTTGTTTTCACTTGGTATTTGTCCATAGTTTCCTTTGGATATTTGAACCCATGTAAGATAAGTTCTGTAAAGTCTTTGTCCCCTTGGTGGGTGGCTTTCCTTAGGTATGCTTTCTGCTACTTCTGTTCCCCTAGGAGTGGTCAGCACTGTTGACTTCTCAATCTACCTCACAGTGTTGAGCCAGAAACCCTATAATTTCAAATATTACATGGTGCTAACTGTGGAAGGCATAGTCTTTTCCTTCACCAGGATTTACTCTCACTGTTGTAGATATGTTATAGTTGTTTGTTTGTTAGTAGTTTTTAAATATTTTTGAGAAGGATACTGTTTGTTGTATGTGATCAGTGAAGTCTCTAATTGGCTTGAATCCCAAGAGAAACTCTGGTCCATGTAATGGGTTCTCTGAGTGTTGCAGAATGTCTTTATGGTTAGTCAGGCTTTTACAACTCTGGCCTAGCCCAACTTCTTTTTGCATGGAGATTTCAGGGCATTTAGAATGAAAGTTTAGGGGGTTCTTCACATCTATTCTTTGCATGTGCCCAGTTTTAAACATGGTCTTCTAAATTTTCCGGCATATGTGAGTGTCCTTCCCAGCCTTATTCTCTGAAGTACTTCACTCCTAAGCCTTTTTTTTTTTTTTTGCAGGAATTTTGACATACTATTATTTTTTTATTTTTGTACTATTTTCCTTATGTGGAAGCAGGTATCTCTTTTCTCATGTCTTTGGCCAATGCCAACTGCATAGTTGCTTCTATACTTTGAAAGAGTTTAAATGTTGGGAAATACAGGTAAGCTCTTGGAGGTGTCTCGCAGATGAAAAGAGAACTATGGTTCTTTAGAATAAATCCTTGGCTGCTCTCAGCTCCTGGAGCCCATTCCAGAGCTGTGCACTGCCATCGTCAGGACAGCTGTCACTATGGGAGTGGAGGCTGCGGACTAGTGATGCTAGCCAGGGTGTGGCATGACTCCTCTTGACTCCTCAGTGGAGGCTCTGCCAGTATCGAAGGAATTCTGGGTGTGTTCACAGCCAGCTGCTCTCTTTAGGAACTAGTGATAAATGGGTGTGAGAGGCACATGGTTAGATGATAAGTATGCCTCTGAGCCCACCAAGCATTAGGACACTTATGGTCAGTGTGGTCTGGAGAAACCAGGGAAAGAATGGTGGAGGAAGTAAGATCTAGGCCTGAGATTGCTTTCGTGCTAGCTAAATAACAAATGTTGGTTAGAACTGAGTAGGAAATAGACACAGCTCACTTAGACTATGAGGATAGTGTGACAGTGGAGTAGTGAATACACTGGCATTCCAGGTTGTTGCCACTGGGATGGAGCATTTAAGGAGCAGAAAGCACACCATCCTAGGGGTTAAGAATACAGAAGTTGGATGCTAATTTTTCTAGCACTTCGGAGCCTGCTAACTCTCAGTAAATTGCTTAACCTAAATTGCTTTTCCTCATCTGGGACCACAGTTCCTTCCTTGTGGGTTGCTGTGAGGGTAGAAATAGCACACACCTGCTGTACAGCAAGAGCTCAACCATCCCCTTGTCCCTCAGGCTGCCTTTTAGTGTTGAGAGACGACAGGTTCAACTTGTAAGTGGAGACCTTTAGGAGCCAGATTAGGGGTGGAGTAACTGTTAGCATAGGCAGTAGTTTTCGGTACTGGTTTTGTTTAGTATATGTAGGCTTTATGGTATGGGACAGATCCAGACACCGATCACAAAAAGCAGTAGACTGAAGGAAGCATGAGTCTATCTGACTACCTGTCACTTCTATTTCACAGCCATATACAACTTCCAAGGCAACGGATCCCCCCAGCTTACCCTGCAGATTGGTGATGTGGTGAGAATACAGGAGACTTGTGGAGGTGAGTCAGTGCCCACCCAGTGCCAGATGCTGGGCCTTGGGCTGTGGAACTCTGAGTGCATATCAGGCATTTCCAGTGCTCTCTCCAATGTTGCACCCATGTCATCTATTTACATAGGTTTTGCTGATGTAAGTACAATCAGCTGTCTGCGTCCATGGATTCTGCATCTACTGATCTTACCAACTGCAAAAGGAAAATTATTGAAAGAAACTGTATCTCTTCAGAATATGTTCAGTCATTTCTTGCTGTTGCTCAATAAATAATCCTGTTTACACAATATTTGCCCTGTAAAAGATATTATAGGGAATCTAGGGATGCTCTGCAGTAAATTGGGAGATACTCAGAGGTTATGTGCAAATGCTGTCATGCTATAGTAGAGCCTGAGCATCTGTGGGTGTTGCTGTGCACAGAAGGTCCTGCAGCCCACTCTTCCCTCTCCAGGCCACTGAGAGATGAGTGCAATTTGAACTTATTGAATGCATACATTTTAGTACTTTTGGAAATTTTGTTTGATAATAATGGTTGAACTGAGTGGTACAGTCTTTGTTCTGCTCTTCATAGGACTGTTTGGCCCTGTGGTTTCTTCTTGATATACTTCTTTACTAGAAAGAAAATTACTGCAAAGGAAGATAGATGTTATTAGGATTTGGAAGGGTACAATGAAGTGTGACCCTGCTTTGAGGAGAATGGCTCTACATCAGCAGTTCTCAACCTGTGGGTTGTGACCCAAGCTGGGCTGAATGACCAAAACACAGGGGTTGCCGAAAGCCATTGGAAAATGTTATTTATTTGGAATTATGGTTTTGAAGTAGCCACCAAAATTATGTTTTGGTTTGGGGTCACTGCAACATGAGGTATTGTGGGGTCACGACATTAGAAAGGTTGAGAACCACTCCTCTACACAATAGGGTGATTTCTATACTGTGCAGACACAGCCGGACCCTGAGCACAGGTTCACTCTTGTCACCAAGCTAGGATTCATTGTTTAGGCAAAGTGGTACCCGTTTGTTTCCACAAAGGTACTGCCCTATTGTGAAGCCAAATGTCTTTTTACTGTGTCACCCACTGCATTGGTGGCAGTAGTAGGGGTGTTGCTCAAAATTTGCATAAAAGCTGAAGGCCTGAACCAGTGAACCAAGGGGTTGAAAACAGCGTGTCACCTGTGTCACTGATGAACTTGATATTTCTTGCGTGATTTGAGTGTAGAAACCAAGTGAGCTTGGTAATGTGCCACACATGATCAGGCAGAGTTTCCCAGCCCTTGCTGGCCCATCCTGGCTTCTCCTAGAGGAGGGCTCAGCATAAGTGCTTCCTGTGAGCAGGCAGAATAGTGGGAAGAGGAGAGCAGCAGCGTTAGTACCCAGGCCTGGACCCTTCCCTAGCTTCTCTATCAGATGAGGCCCAGAAGGAGAGCGGCAGTAGGAGACACATGTGCTGCACAGTGGGCAGGCAGACTAGGAGTGGAGAAGCCCTTGGCTTCTAGCCGCAGAGCAGATGCTCTGCTCAGTTCTTTGTCACGCACTGTGCTACTCACTCCTCACATGAACTTGCAGTGTAAGCAGCAGCATCTCCAGGGCCAGATAAGCTAAGTGTGGCTTCTTGGACACCAAAGCCCTTACTTACCCTCTACAGATGTGTATGGGGCTCTGTGGCTCACATCCACACCCTCCATTAACTACAAAGATTCACACACCTATACGGAAGCATACACACATAAAGACAGTAGCCGATCTACAGAAGCGTACAGACATACAAACACATATAGGCACACATATGCACATACCGCTACAAACTAAGAAAATAACCCAAAAAGCTCTTTCGGGGAGAGGAGATAGTTTAATATTTAGCATTTTAAGCAACATTATAAAAGAGTCATCGTGGAAGAAATAAGAACTGTTTTCATCTTCACTTTAGTTTTTATGCTTTAGAGTTATTTTATTTTGGGTGCATCTAGGACGTAACATGGGTTTCTCAGTTTCCACAGCCTAGGAGGGTCACAGTGGAAGATTTTACATACAGAGCAGATGCACCTGGAGTGAGGGCTGACTGCCTTCCTACGCACGTAGATCTGGGGTTCAGATACCTGTGCCGACCCCATGCAGCAGTCTTTGGACTCTTAATTCCACTCTATGACTGATACAATTTTCTTTGTATTTTTCTGCTTAGCTTAAACCTCCACCCTTCATTTTGGCAGTTTTGGAGATTAAACCCAGGACTTTTTCCTTGAGCTACATTCCCAATCTTTTTATTCATGTATGTTTGTTTGTTTCCTTATTTTTAATTTTAAGATGGGATCTTGCTAAGTAGCTAAATTGCCTAGGTTAGTCAACAACTTGTGATCCTGCCTCAGATTGCCAGAGTGCTAGGACTGCAGGCACGGACTTATCAGTTTTAGACAAAGAAAGCAGATTCTTGAAAATAACCTCAGGTATAAGGAGTGATTAATTCTGAGTGACTGTTTTTATAGACTTCATATTTTGCATAATTTTAAAATCTCCTCCATGACTCCCAAAAGTAGAAATGGAAAGTTCATGAGGTTTTGAGCCTGAACAGTTTCCCTGATTCTACTGCCCACTCTCTAAAGAACTGTAGCTAGTGTAGCTTCTATTTTCCATCTGCCCAATGGTCTGTTATCACCTTGCTTTGGGTCTTGTTAGGTCCAGAAATGAAAGGGGGTTGAGGAGCTCCCAGAAGAAGTGATGTTGGTCAGTTCCATGCTTTTCTCCACTGTAAAGAGTCCCGTCTGGTGCAGGCTGGTATGCATCTCCATAGTGTGGCCCAGGAAACCTGGAAGTTGAATCTTTTCCTCAACTGGTGAGGCAGGCCTTCAATTGTCTGGGATCTGAATTTACTCAGCTAGATTAATGAAGGTATCAGCCAAGGACCAAGAATGAAAATAGTCACAAGCACTCTCCTCACTGTATCTAAGGATGCTATTGATGCTAATCCTGAGAAATGGGCACAAGACTTCCTGTCTATAGATGAGGAAACCAAGGCTTAGAAGAGAGATGACTTTCTTTGGGTCACACGATGAGCCAGTGGCTGCTTACTGGTACCTGAATACGGTTTCTTTCCTCCCCCTCATGGCTCCCTAACAGTGAGAAACTTTAGTTATTATTTTCTGTCACTGAAACTCAAATACATATTTTTCTCTTCTTTTCTCACTGTTTCTCTGTAGGGAGAGCCTGAGGGAGTAGCATTAACACAGAGGCTGCCTGTAGTCAGAGCCTTACCAGTACCTCTGCCTAGCCTGCTGCCCCAGCCTTTAGCAGGGCCACATTGAATGGCTCAAGCAATCTTTATTTTTCTTTGGATTATCTTCATTGTTCATTGGGTCAGGGTCTTTTTTTAATCTTTAGTTGGATTTTACTAGTCTTATTTTGATGTATTCTGTAATAGCCCAGCTATTATACCTTGGTGGAAAGAGTTGGTGTCATAACTTGCTAGGAGGCTACTAATTCATTAATACTTTGAAAATACAGTGTGCAGGATTCTGCTAGACTGATTCTAGATATGTGAGGGATTGGTATGCAAATTATTAGGACTCCTCATGCATGCATTTGTTCACATCTATACAGCACTTTCAAACTGGAATAGAGGAACATAGTTGTACTGAGCGTCTTGGGGGTAAAGGACTGTGGAAGGGTCTTAGAATAGGCCTAGTGCCATCAGCCTTGCAGACAGGGGCTTGCTCCTGATCTAAAAAGATAGTGCCCATTGGCATAGTCAAAAGAACATGGGTGTGGTCATGAAACTGGGAATTACTTGAAAAGCAAAATCCAGCCAATTCAGAGATGAATGACAATGCAACCATATAGGGTTGCAAAGCTGTCAAGAAAAAGAAACGGTGGTAAACACTGAGTCAAATGAGTAGATTTATAAAAGCTGCCATTAAGATAATATTAGTATTTAATATTTATGGTTACCAAGAAGAATGTTATTGTTAGGCATCTGAACGATGTCAAAAATGTAAAATTGAGCATTGGGAGGAGAATGGAAGAAAGGTCTATGACATTACTTTCACAACAGAGCCTAGTCAATATTGATTAGAAACAGAACATTATTTTTAAGAAATGTAACCAAGAAGAATGTTATTGTTAGGCATCTGAACGATGTCAAAAATGTAAAATTGAGCATTGGGAGGAGAATGGAAGAAAGGTCTATGACATTACTTTCACAACAGAGCCTAGTCAATATTGATTAGAAACAGAACATTATTTTTAAGAAATGTAACCACTATAGTATTTTAATGTTGCTTGTAACTATTGCTTGTAATTACTTTTCATTTTTAGAGGAGTTTTAAGGAAATATTTCTAGTAATGAAGAAACAAGGCATATGATTGCCTTCACTTTCACTTTATTTTTCTTCTGTTAAATATGTGATTTAATTTGTGATTTTTAAACCAAATACATATTATATCTATTTATCTGTCTGTCCTTCTCTGTAGATAAATATAAATGAAGATTTGACTGGAATCATTTTCTGTGCAGTGGAATTCAATTTCAGTCCTTTAGCATTTGTGTTTATGTTTTCCTGTGTAGTTTAAATTATTTATGTTGACATGTATCATTAGACAGAAATACAGTCTTGAAGATAGGTACAAATATTCTCCAACATTAACAATGATTAATTCTGTTGGCTGGAATGTGAGGGGCTTTTTTATGCTTGGTACTTTTTGATCGCTTTTTAAATGTTCCCATTCTACCTTCCCATTCTTCCTCCTTCCCCCCAAAAGAAGTGAAAAAAAAATCACAGGCTTTAGAGCAGTGGTTCTCCACCTGTGGGTCACGACTCTGGCGGGGGTTGAACGACCAAAACACAGGGGTCGCCTAAAGCCATTCCAAATCATAACTGTAGCAAAATTACAGTTTTGAAGTAGCCACCAAAATTATTTTTTGATTTGGGATCCCTGCAACATGAGGAACTGTATTGCGGGGTCACGGCATTGGAAAGGTTGAGAACCACTGCTTTAGTGTGATGTGGTAGTGATTTCCACTACCTCCTAGCTACAAGATCTTTGCTGAATGGATTTCAGTTTATCTTTCGAAGAGTTTATTATTACCTTACACTGGGACTTGCCATGAGCATAAAATGAAGAAAATGTGAAACTGTCTGACACCATGCTTGGCTTGTAAAAGTTGCTTTTTTGTTCGATAATTCCACCTCTTTCACCATTAGCTACAGCTGTGTTGAGACTGACAGGCATATGTCCATCCAGTATAGTAATCTGAAAGCTGGATATTGATGGCCTAGAATGGGTGAGGCTAGTCCTTCCCTTGCCTAACACTATGGCTTCAGTTGATCCCCTCCCTTGCCTGTCATGCCCTCCCACACAAATTTATGCAGGAGTTCAACCCCCAAAGACTTATGTCAGTGCTATTCAGAGAACAGAAACTCAACTTGACTATAATATTTAGAGTGAGACCTTTGGAAAATGATAATGTCATTAGGGTGGAGACTCTATGGTTGCATCCTGCTGCCTCTAAGAAGAGGAAGACAACCAACACAGATGTGGAAATACACACATGGTCCCAGACCCTCACTAGAACGTGCATCATGATGTTTTGACTCCAGAACCATGAGCTATAACAAACCTCTTTTCTTTGTAAACTAGCTTGTCTCAAGTATTTCACGTATTACTGCAAAGCTGACTAATACAATTTTTTTAAAAATTATTTTATTTATTAGTTTTTTTCTTGTTTCAGAACCTTTGTTTATTCACTCATTTTTATGGCCGGCTCAGCCCGCCCCAAAGGCAGGGCTGGCACAGCATGTGGTGCTGGGGATTGAACCGCGGTCCCTGAAGCCGCCCAAGCTTCCCCAAACAGGCGCTTTAGACCACTGAGCCATCCCACCAGGCCCCCATGCCTAATACAACTTTGTACTGATGTTACACAGTTGGATAAATGGGGAAAATCTCTGACCTGGAACCTTCAAAATAAAGTAATTGAGTTTATTATAAAGATAGCATCTCGTAATTATACAACTTAAATAGTTTAAAAGGGAATATGCACTGTTGGGCCTTATACATCCACCTTTTTGTTTCATAGTACTATTCTTAGGGTCTCTTTTCTACAGAGAGAATCATAGATATCTTATATGCTTCTATTTTAATTGAAGAAGAGGAAAACATATATGAATATTTGAAAGATTAACTGAGCAGTAAGGATTCTATGTGAAGGGACAAATGCAAAGGAATCATGCTATTCTTCTTGATCATGTCCTTCAGTCTCATTTGTTTGATATTATTGTTGATACTGAATGATCTTCAAAGATCTCTCTATCATATCCAGTGTGATACTCACTGTTTCAGCCCTCTTCCCACCTTTAAATAAGGCCTAGAGAACAGGGGCTATGAGATGCTATCTTTCTAATTCTGTGTTTGCTACTCAGTTAAGTCCAAAGACCAGCTAGTTTGCTACACAAATAGCTATGCAGATGTGAGTGAGATGCTGGGGAGCCCTTGACTTCTTTGGTACCTTTCCTGGACTGCACCACACTATGCCCATATGGGGTTTTGTGTGAAGAATCTACCCTGTGCCTCCTAAGACAATAACTCCAATCTGCAGACACCCCTATCTATCCCTCCTGCTGATTTTGCAGACAAGTGATGACAAAGCTTTTTGAGCTTCCAGTGATAATAAACAGCCAGCTGTGGCACATGTGCTATATAGGTTTACCACCACTGGTATAGATGGTAGCAGGATACATTCTTTGTAGATAACTGTTTTGTTTCTTCTTCCTATAGAAGTTCTTAAGAGGCATGCATGTGCCATTACGTGCTACTTGACTGTTCCTTTTTAAAGCAACAGGAAAAGGTAAATTGTACCTACTGATACCAATGTATGTTGGGCTGTAGGTTTCCATCTTAGTGGGGAAGGAAATGGGATGCTCGATTGTGATTCCCAAGAGCATAGGAATAGAGGAAGTCAGTAGAGGGTTTTGCCTTTGTAATGCATAGCTTTGTTTTTAGAAGTAGAATTACCCCTGCACACTGATCTCAGACAGGCTCTTCTCACTTGATGACCTTTGAGGCTCTTTCTCAGTTGGCATAATTACATGAAAGCATTTTTATGTTGCAAAGAGTTCTTTTTTGTTGTTGTTGTTGTTGCAAAGAGTGCTACACAATGAGTTTTAGAGTTCATCACTCAGAGTGGGGTACACAACAGAGGTCATTAACAACGTCTGTACTGGTAAGTCTGTTGAGGGTGATCTTGGCCCATTCCAGTTCTTTGCTTTTGGAGTAAGTGGGGGCACTGTGGAATCTTTTAAAGCAGCACTGTGGCAAGAGATGGTTCTTTTGAGTTTACTTTAGAGGCAGATTAATGTGAATAAGAACTCTATGTTGTTGAGGGATGCTGCTCCTTTATTAGTTTAGACATCAAGTTTTTTTTTTTTTCAAGTAAGTTCAAGGTTAAAATGTCAATAAATTTCCATTATATCTCATTTGTTCTTTGTTATGGAAGTCAAAATAATTTCATTGAAAAGAATGGTATCCTCAATCTGTAGATTCTGGAAAGAAAATAGAAAACGTGCTTAATTTTTCTAAATTGTAACTGCTATTTTAATTGATTGTTATAAAAAGAGGGAATGACATCTGCCAACTTTTTGAATACTTACCTGATGTCACACACTGGGCAAATTCTGCAGTTTTCAATTCTTTTAAAGCTGAGAAAGGCATACTTTTTATTTTGATTTTACAGGTAAGGGGACTGAGGCCCTGAGAAATGCAGCACCTTGTCAAAGGTCGTGTAGTCACTCAAATCCAGCATTTGTTTATGTACATTTAAGGTACACAGCATGATTCTCTGAGATACAGATAAATAGAAAAATGGGTTATGGTAGTGAAGCAGTTAACACATCCAGCCTCTCATAAATATGAATTTTTTTGGTAATTGTTTCTGTGGCAAAGGCAGCTAAAATCTGGCCATTTGGCAGAATTCTAAAACGCAGTGCAGTTTCACTAGATATCACCCTCCTGTTGTATATTAGGTCTCTGGACTTACTCCTTCCACATATCTGCTGCTTTATAAACTCTGAACCATACCCTATTTCCTTACTCTCTATCCCACCCTTCTCCGTTTGGCAGCCACTGTTATCCTATTTTTTATTTTAAAGAGAAAAAGAATAAAAAATACCATAAAACAGAGTTTCAAAACAGGTTAGTAGGGGAGTTGCAGCAGTCAACACATTGCATATTGTCATCTTTGTAGTAGTTATTCAGAGTAAAAGACAGAGGCACGTTAGCCTGTCCACACAATACTAACACAAGCCTTTCTTTATTTATGTATGTAGTACAAGGTCTACAGGGTGTACAGGGTCTTACTACATAGATCAAACTCATAGTTTTCAACCTCCCAAGCACTGGGATTGCAGGTGTGCATACCATGCCTGGGGGGTAGGGCTGGCACAGAAACCTGGGGATTGAACCCAGCCACTTCGCTTAGTCTGCTGAGCTATATGACTGGCCCTACAAACCTTTCTTTTCAGTGAACTAGGAGAAACTAGCTGTATAACTATCTTAACTATCTTGTGTATAAATATATTTTTTCATTTTTCCTTCTTCCTCCTTTTCACCATCGTAGTTTGTCTTGTCTTTTAAACACTTTCTTCCCAATTCACAATATCTACTGTACATCTTAGACCTCATTTACTCAGTCAGTTTCTCATACCTGAGACAATATGATGTTTATACACATGAATGTGATATATTTCACTTATGAGCATGGTCTCCAGTTGAATCTGTTTACCTGTAAATGTCTCAAGATTATCCTGCTTTATGGCCGAGTAGTACTCCACTGCATAAACAAAAATACAAACAAACTTCTTTTTATCCATTCCTTGGGTGATGGTCAAGGGGCTGTTTCTAAGATTTAGCTATTACAAATTGTGCTGCTATAAACACACATATATAAATATCATTGGGGTGTGATGTTTTATATTCTTCTGGGAAGATACCCAGAAGGGGAAGAGCTGGGTCAAATGGGACTCTTAATCCTAGCTTTTTGAGGAATCTTCATGCTGATTTCTGTAGAGGTTGCACCAGGCTGCACTCCCCTCAGCAGTGGAAAAGGACTCCTTTTTCACCAAATCTCTGCCGTCATTTGTTATTTTGATGAAAACCATTCTTTCTGTAGTGAGATGGAATCCCAGTGTTATTTTAATTTGACTCTGTCAAATGATCAGTGATGTTGAACAGTTTTTCGTGTATTTATTTCCTGCTTGCATTTCTTCATCTGAGAAGTGTGTATTCATTCAAAAATACACACTTTTGGATTGGGTCTTTGAATTTGGAGGGTCTGATTTTTTTTCAGTTCTTTATATGTTCTAGATAGAAGTCCTTTATCTGAGGGATAACTGGTTATAATAGCCATTGACAGATACTTACTTATTTTGATCTTAATGTCTATAGGTTGTCTTTTCACTCTGTTGGTGATTTCCTTCATTGTACAAAATATTTTAACAAAGCTAGATCCCATTTGTTGATTCTTTGTAATGTTTTCATTGTAGTCATAGAACTCTTAGCCTATGTCTATGTCTTAGATATTTCTACCTATTTTCTCCTTCAGTAAATTTAGTGTTTCTATTTTAATATTTACATCTTTGACCCAGTTTTACTCTAGTGCATGGTGCTAGACATGGGTCTAATTTTAGTGTTTGAACATGGAAAGCCAGTTTTCCAGTATCATTTATTAAAGAGGCTATTTTCTTTTAGTAACATGTTGGTTGCCTTTGCCAAAGATAAGGTGAGGTTGCTCCTGTTTTGTCCTCTCTCTCTCTTTCTCTCTCCTGTCTCTCTCTCTCTCTCTCTCTGTCTCTGTCTCTGTCTCTCTCTCTCTCTCTCTCTGTCTCTCAGATTTCACACATAGGTGAAATAATGTTATTTTTTTCAGTGTCTGGTTAATTCTATTTCTCATGCTGTCACCTATGTTTATCCATATTTTAGCCAATGGCACTATCTCTTTGAAGGCTAAGCAATATTTCATTGTGTATGTATTCCTGAATTTCTTTTTCAGTTCATCCACTGATGGACACGTGGGACGGTTCTGTATCTTGGCTATTGTACATAATGCTACAGTGGAATGCTGATGTCTTACAAGAGGGTGCTTCCAGGTTCTCTGGTATCTAACCAGAAGAGATATTGCTGGGCCATATGGTACTGCTACTTTTAATTTACTTAGTAATCATCATATTGTTTTCTATTATAGCTGCACCAGTGTACATTTCTAGCAGTGTATTGAGGTTCTCTTCTTACCCTTACCAACATGTGTTATTTTTGTGTTTTTGACAACTGATATTCTAACGGTTGTGAGGTGGTGTTTTCTTGTGGTTTTGATTTGCATTTTCCTGATGACTAATGATGTTGAGCAAGTTTTCATACACTTGTTGGCCATTTTTATAGCTTCTCTCTTTTTTAAAAATCTTCTCTTGAGAAATTTGTGTTGTTTATTTTTTGTTTGAGGTTTTATTTATTTATTTATTTATTTGGACAGGTCCCACTCTGTAGTTCAAACTGGCCTTGAACTCACTTATGTAGCTCAAGCTGGCCTTGAACTCAGTAGAATCCTCTTGGCTTAGCCTGCGGATTGCTGGGATTACAGGTGTGCACCACCACACCTGGTTCCTTTACTTATTTCTAATTGGTTCATTTGCTTTTTTACCATTGAGTCATATGCATCCTTCAAGAATTTTGGATATTAAATCATCATTAGATATATTGTTTATAAATTTTCCCCCAATCTATCAGTTGCCATTTAATTTTGCTCAGTATTTTCTTTGCTTTGTTGAAGGATTTTATTCAGAGCACACATTCATAACCATTAACAGATACTTCTTTTGATCTTTAAATTTCTTTATTTATTTTCTTGTTTCAGAACCTTTATTTGTTTATTCACTCATTCTTATGGCTGGCTCAGCCCGCCCCAAGGGCAGGGCTGGCGCAGCATGTGGTGCCGGGGATCTAACCGCGGTCCGTGAAGCCGCCCAAGCCTTCCCAAGCAGGCGCTTTAAACCACTGAGCCATCCCACCGGGCCCCTTCTTTTGATCTTAATATTATTATATATTTCAACATTAAAAAGTTTTCCCATATAGTCGTTGCTCTGATAAATATTAACATTTGTACCATTCTTGCTTCAGACTTTTTAAAACACCAGTTTCTGGGGCTGGCAAGATAGCTCAGTGGACCAAGTGCCTTCTTTGCCAATTGCAGGGACTGGGGGTTTGATACCCAGTCCTGCATGCTGTGTTGGGCCCTGCTCCTGGGGACACTGAGCCAGCAAATGAGTCCCTGCATGGTGGTACATGCCTGTAATCTCAGTGCTGGGGAGGCTGAAAACAGGATCACTACGAGTCTGAGCTGCACAGTGAGACCCTGTACCAAATACATAAAGCTGAAAAAAAAAAAGTTTCTGGAGTTTTCACCTCTTCCCTATACTACCTTAGCTTTAGCACTTGTCCTGAAAGTGAGTGTTTCCTTCTTGTCCAAGGCTTTCTGCTTTTACCAGATGTGTACTGTGTTTGAAAAGTTAAGCCGGGCGTGGTGGCTCACGCCTGTAATCCCAGCACTCGGGAGGCTGAGGCAGGAGGATTGGTGCGAGTTCGAGACCAGCCTGGGCTACAAAAGTGAGCTCAGGACCAGCCTCAACTGCATAGCGAGACCCTGTCTCAAAAAGACAAAAAAAAAAAAAAAGAAAAGTTGTTCGTCAGTCCTGTGAGGTGAGCTGTTACTTCCCTCATTTCACAGTTGATTGCACTGAACCTCAAGTAAAATCACCAGAGGGAGAGCATGCTGCTGGGAAATGCAGACAGAGGATGGTGTCCCTAGGCTCTGCGTTATTTTTTGATGTTCCAGGATGTTTTTAATCTTCCCTCTTTGCCAAATATTAAAATTATTTGAGAATTTGGATTTATTTAATGTTGGTATTGGAGATATAGGATGTAGAGACTGTTTGAAGAATATCCAAAAGAATTGCAAAAATTTTTTCCATTTTTGATCCCTTCCCAGGATATATCTTCCCCAGTCTGTTTAGGCTGCTGTAACAGAACAATCGAGGCTGGGTGATTCTCACAATAGAATTTTTTTCCATACAGCTCTGCAGTGTGGAAATCCCAAGATCAAGGTACAAGCTGATTTGGAGTCTGGTGAAAGCCTGGTTTGCAGATGGTGTTTCCTGTATGGAGGTGGTGGTGTGGAGACAGAGGGATGGACAGGCAGACAGGCAGAGACAGAGACAAGGAGATCTAGAAGGGTACCACTAAAGAAGGCTTCACTCTCATGCCCCAGTGATCTCCCAAAGGTCCCACCTCCTAATAACGTCACAGTGGAGATCAGAATTTCAATAGATGAATTTGGGTGAATGTTCAGTTGGAGAGTAGCTGAGTGGGAATTTAGTTTGGGGGCTTCAGATGGGAATTTAGTTTTGGGGCTTCAGATGGTAAAGCAATAGCAATATAAGAGGACCACCAAATTCCTTCCCACATAAGACAGGGAGCAAGAGTGATGGCCATGACTCATCCAGATGGCTGACACCAACCACAGTTCTACAAAGCACTGTACATGGTTCCAAACTAAATCCTGAGGGCATTTGGCTGCCCTTAGGAGATTAAAAAAAGCTTCATATTTTGTTATACAGGTCTTGCTTTAACTTGCCCGTAACCACCCAGCAGAAAAGTTTAAACATGATGCATAAAATGTAAAGGTAGTTTAGTATGCTGAGCTGTAAAGGCTCTAATCAACAACTTCCAACATTGCCAGTTTTGCCAGTAACCCACTGCAATTATGGAACATTTGACTATGAATACAACTACCTTCTCTTAGATCAAATAGAAGAAATCTATTGTACTAATAACCATTAGAAAATTTATTATGCCTATACCTTGGGCTATGTATAAATACAATGAGAACAACAATATGCATTGTATCACTTACTGGGAATGTATTACTAACATGTTTTGAAACTCTCATGTTATAATTTCTTATTAAAAGTAATAAAAAAAGAGTGATGGCCATCTATTTTTAAATCTTGACACAGTCACTAGCTAGTTACCTTGGGAAAGTCACTTAGCTTCTCTGTGCCTCAGGTAGGCCTCCCACAAGTAAAGCGGGTAACAGTTCTACCTCATACGAAGGTTAAAAGGGATCATATATGAAAACTGCTTCCAGTGGTGTTAGTATTACCCCCAAACAGAGACTCTTCCTCTCTAAGCTTTTTAACCTCCTTTCCTTTTTTTCTTTTTTCCTGTCACTGGGTCCTCATTTTTCTGTCACTTACAATAGCAGCTCCCAGTGGGCTCATGTTACTTCAAAATTTCCCTGAGATCTTGGCCCATAAGTTGGTTTATGGCATGAGGGTGCCATTTCTTTTCTGTTGCTTTTTGGGGGGCTTGCACATGTGTTTGTTGAGAACATATTTTAACAACAATTTGTCAGCCCCGTAATGAGGGTCTGCTAATGAGGCACTTGGCATATGCTTTTTATTTACAGAAATGACAAATGCCACCACTTGGTTGTGCTCAAAACATCTCAAAGGGCAGCAGACTCATTATCCTCATCAATACTGGCTACACTGAGGTTCATTTTGTCAGAGGACTGCACGTTACATTTGGATTTCTGTGAATTGCAAGCTTTTTGCTATTCCTGCACAAGGAAGAATCTGTGCAAATGCCTGTCCTTTTAGCTGTCCTGGAACATTGTGCTTTGCTTTGGGAACTTTAGCAAAATCATATTTTATATGTCAGTTGTTGCTGTTACAACTGTAGGTACTATTATTATTATTATTATTATTATTATTATTATTATTTTAGGGAAAGGTATACAGGGTGTTCAAGGTCTTATTGCTAGATCCAACTCCCAGTGACCTGCCTGTTTATATCCTCCCAAGAGCTGGGATTATAGGTGTATGCCACTATGCCCAGTCTCATTTGCAGTCTCAGAGTGCCCAGGGGACAGGGCTAGTATGGCAGGCCCAGGGATTGAACCTCCATCCCCTGCACCTGCTTACAGGTACTTTAATCTGCTGAGCTACTTGGCTGGCCCTACAACTGTAGGTATTATTTTAGGATCTTTGCCCAAATCACTGAGTCTCTCCATGTCCATAAGACAGGGGCCAAATGTATCATGTGATTCAAGAGCCAGGCAGGTAGTGTGACAAGGGAAGCCAGAGGCCAGCAATTCTGAGGCACCTGCGCCCCACGGATGCTGCTGGTCCGTACCCTGGGAATCATGACTGTGGGCCTGGGTACTAGCGGCAACACTGGGGCTGCTGATTTCCCCAAATAAAGAGGACCGTTGCTTCTTTATGTGCAACCCTGTACCTTTGAATGTTGCTTGAACATGGAGAGAACCAATCTAAGAGATTCTGAAGACACTGGGCTCCCAGACTCTAATCTGTGCTAAATGTCAAAAGCAACTTGAAGTGGTTTTCATTGATAATTAAAAATAAACCCACAAAACCACAACAAAACCAAAGGCATCATCAGTAGCCTGTAAGAATAAATGAGAGATCTAATTCTTTGTCTTCTCTCTGCAGACTGGTACAGGGGCTACCTCATGAAGCATAAAATGTTACAGGTAAGTCTGCTTGGTTTTTATTTGGAATAATACTGGACACCTTCACCTGGCTCCGTCATCTCCCTGGGCTCTGGCCTCAGCAAATGGATCCCTTTCTGTGTCCTGAGCTGAGATCTGCACTTTGATACTCTATCAGCTTCAGCTTCTGTCTGATCCCCCTCCTTCTCCAAGGTTCATCTCTGGTGCTCCCATCTCCCCTCCTCTTCTGGCACTCATTTCTAATTTCTCTCCTCCTCGAGTTCTCTGGAGTGGTGCATTTCTTATCTGCTGTCTACTTGCTATTCTTTTCCTTTAATGTTGCTTAGGGAATTTACACATCCCTTCCCCATGGATCATAGGAAAGACAGGCTCAGCCCACTTTTGCCTCTGCCTCCCCTAACACCATCTCCTGAACGTGGGCACCCACTTTGCCATTACATTTGTTTCCGGGTGTCTAGCACAGTGACCCTATGTTCCTACAATACACATTCTTTGAATTTATGAAGGAATTTCCAAACCAGTGATGAGCTTCTCCCTCTTTTCTTGTTATCTGAGCCAACCATGTGAGGCAAGGAAATAAAAGAGAGCTCTTCCTTCTTGCCTGACATGCTGTGTTGGGAGGCACAACCTTCTCCGTTCTTGCAAAGAACTATGCGATAGTTCCAGGGGAAGATCTCAGATTTAACTAGCTCAAATTAAAACAAGATCGCTACTTCCTGGACCAGTGGAACCTTTTCCCTCCACTTGTGCCTGACTGAAGGGACACGACTTTTTCCACACTGGGCAGGTAGGAGTCAAGCAGCTTTCTTGACTCACATAGAACTAGTGGCTTTGGTCGCCTTCCCAATAGTTCTTGCACCTTGCCCCGCTAATAGACTGACCATCCTTGATGGAGTGGTTCATCTTTTGGGCTTTAGGGCTGCTTGTGGGATCTAGAATAACTAAGTCTAAACAAATAGACTGAGAATATATGCCTGTTCTGTGATTATTGCTTTAAATTTTAATGTTTTTTAAAGCCTATCATGGCTTCTGGAAAAATCTTAAAGACCTTGGGTCACTTTAAAAAAAAAAAAAAGGAAGGTTTTTTTTAATTCACTTTTATTGTTTCCAACAGGGCATTTTCCCAACATCCTTTATCCACATCAAAGAAGTGACAGTGGAAAAAAGAAGGTATTTACCATCCTTAACCACACTTCATTCATGGATGTCTTTGCTTTGTTGATGTTGAAAATCTGATTTGGCGGATGTGAAGAACACTTAGCTCTCTGCCTCATGCCTAAGTTTATTGGTGTCTTCTTTCCTGTTCTCAGTACATGATCGAATCCGAATTGACTTGAGTTCAGATATGATTAACTATGGAGAATCTAGCTTTTCATTAACAGCTGTTTTTCAACCTTATTAAAGTAGTGTCACCCTAAATAATGAGCGTGAGAAACCTGTCCCATGAAGGAGGACCTTAGGAGGAAGGCCCTTGTGTTTGCATACTGTAATTGGTGGTTTCTAGAGCCAGTTGAAGCTAATGTCAACAAACAGCTGAGGTTGATGCAAAATTGCTGGGGTTTTATTTTGTCAGCACCTGGGTCTCAATTTCATGCCTTTTCTTTTTCTACTTTAAATAGAAATACGGAGATTATTATTCCAGCAGAAATTCCTCTGGCACAAGAAGTGACAACGACACTCTGGGAGTGGGGGAGCATCTGGAAACAGCTCTATGTGGTGAGACTCAGAGCTCCGCTCTCTAGGATGGGAGCGCTTGCATCCTTCAGCTTGCTTTAATTCTGGAATTTAGTCTTGAGCAGGACAGGCCAAGGTGATGTTGTAACCTATCAGTGTATATGTTATTATGTACAGTGTATATGTATTATATGCCAGAACACTGAAGTCCACAAAGTTAAGTGACTTTCTCAAAGCCATGCAACTAACTGGTGACAACCGTAATAAATTGTCTGATGTATTATTATTTGGGTGATGAAGATGGATCCCCAAAATCTTCACTAGAGGAGTGTGGTGCTGCTAAGCTCTACCCCCAGACATTTATGTTTTGAAACCAATGCAAAAGCTATCAAACTTCGGTTTGCAATAAATCACCTCAACATGTTTAAAAATAAAGTTTCTTCTGATGAGACAGTAATTTGAACATTTAATAAACTCAAGAGATTTGATTTGGAAGTCCAATGACATCACCTCGAGAAATACTGTTTTTGTATATTAATTAACTGATAGCTGTTGTCCTCAGATCTGTGAAGAAGCGTTGACCCTGAAAAAGCAGAGAGCGCATTATGCATGTGTTTCCCTGTTTTGAGGCAAATCTAATTTAAAATCCTCCTTTGATGCTCCAAAGCTCCTAATGAAAGCAATTAGCCAAGCAAACCATTATGCTGAGAGTGAAAATGCCAACCAAGGCTCACTGTGTGATTATTACAGCTCTGTGCACATCTGCTGGGGTGGGCATGCTATTTGCAGAATCACCTGTTGTGGTCTTCGGTGTTGACAGTGAGGAAGACGTTTAATATATGGCAGTTGACATAGTTGATTTTATGTCTCCCACAATGTGTCAAGAAGGTTTAGGGGGTGTATTAGTTTGTTTTTTGTTACTATAATGAAATACCTGAGGCAGGTGTGTGCTTTGGCATATGGCTCTGGAATACAAGGTGGAGAAGCTGCCTCTGGTGATGTCCTTTTTGTGGGCAGAGGATCAAGGTGGCACAAAGCATCACATGGTCAGAGACAGTAAGCATGTGTGTGTGTGTGTGTGTGTGTGTGTGTGTGAGGTCTCTCTCCATCTTATAAAGCCACTGAGATTCAACTTGATGGCTTTATCTAATTCTGATCACCTCTCAAAGGGCCTGCCTCTAAACACTACCACTGGTGAAACCTCTTGTTTTCTGTACCTCACAAGTGCCATTAACTTTTAAGCTATGAAACCTCAGAGAATACTCAAAGCAATGCAAAGAGCAAACAGTATACTTGGCTGAAGTGATTTCTTGTTCATCGCTACTACCCCCTTTAAGACATCTATACACAGACACCATGGAAACCTGACATTTTCCTCTAGGAAATATTTGAATAGCTAGTCTGCAGTGAATTTACTCAAGTAAAGAAATCCTTAAATATCTATTTATTTCAGTTTCACCTCCCTGATTTTTACTAACACTGCATGCCACATGTGTAATACTTACTCGATACCTAAACTACCTCCCTTTTTACATGAAAAAACTTTGTCATCCTGTGTCCTCCCAGTCACAATCCTGATTCCCCAGTACTAACTAGATGTTCTCTCTTTAGTTCAGACACTAACTTGGGGCAATTTCAGACTCTTTAAGTTTGAAGCTTTAACCCCACAACATTGCCTTCCCTTTAGATGCCACTGTGGATTTGTTTGACTATAAAGTTAAGGTTACTCATGTCCCTCTCTCATCCAGGGGTCCCCTGCCCGCCTTAGGTTCCATAACTCGTAGATCATCTCTTAAATTTAGGAAAGTGCTGTACTTATGGCAATAGTTTTATTAGGAGAGATATAACAGAAGTGGCCAAATCACCAAGCTAGGGAGGCTCAGAAGGCCGCAGAGCTAGGTGGGCAACCTTCCAGTACACCAGAGCTCACTGCTGGGAAACTTTCAAAACCATATTGCACATTTTCATTAAAGCAGCATTATATAGGGCTGATTTTTCTTTTCTTTTTTTTTGGGGGGGGGGGGTGAAAAGAAAGTACTATGGATTGACTCCAGGATTCACTGAGCTACATTCCCAGCCTAACTATCTATCTGTGGACATTTTCTCCAAATCAAATGTGGACATTTTCTCCAAAATCATAGAACAAATTAAGTTCTTGAACTGAGGTACCACTATACTTGCAAAGAAAACAAGTTACTGTTATTGGATGCTTTTTATGGTATTCATCAGTAACTTTGAGCCCCAAACCAACTTTTTTGTTTTTAATTTTATTTTTTTATTTATTCATTTTTTTCTTATTTCAGAACTTTTGTTTGTTTGTTTTATTTATTTTTATGGCTGGCTCAGCCTGCCCTGAGGGCAGGGCTGGCGCAGCATGTGGTGCTGGGGATCAAACCGCTGTCTCTGCAGCCGCCTACAGGCACTTTAGACCACTGAGCCATCCTGCCGCGCCCCAACTTTTTTGTTTTTAAAAGCAATTCACAAATATGTGAGAGGTGTTAAAGACATAGAACCTTATGTCTGTCTGTCTATCTGTCTATCTATCTATCTATCTATCTATCTATCTATCTATCTATCTATCTACCTAGAGACAAGAGTCTCACTAAGTTATTTGAGTTGCCCTGGCTGGGTTCCAACTTATGATCCACCTTCTTCAGCCCTGCAGAGTGCTGGGATCTCAGGTACTATGCCAGCCATACCCAACTAGCGAAGCATGGCTGCTTAGGTGAGGAAACTCAGCCCTCCCCCACATCCCACCACTTCTGGCTTGAGGGGTTGAGGGTGAGAGAGAAGAAAGGGAATGTGACTGAAAGTGCCAATCCTTTAGTTAATTACTTGGTTGGTTCCTATGGCAACTATCGTCTGCCCTGAAGCTATTTAGGGGGCTACCAAAAGTTGCCTCATTAACGTTGTCAGTCATAGTTGAAAGGGGCTCCTTAGAAATAACAAGATGTTTCTATCACTCTGCATACATATTTCAAGGTTTTTAAGGAACCAAGAAAAAGACCACACACAGACACACACACACACACACACACACACACACACACACACACACACACCAGACACACATGTTTTCCCACATAGAAAGTCAAGTGTTTAGCACAGTTGGATAGGACTTTCTTGAGATATGGTGGTACCTTGGTTCAGTAATGCTTTTGCTTGTAAACAATTTGTTTGGCAAAATTTCGCTTTTGTTTGCAAACTCAACATCAGCTGACAAACACAACTGTGGCTATCATTCCTACAAAACTGGGGATATGGACATTTTCTCCAAAATCGTAGAACAAATTAAGTTCTTGAACTGAGGTGCCACTATACTTGCAAAGAAAACAAGTTACTGTTATTGGATGCTTTCTACAGTATTCATCAGTAACTTCCAGCCCCAAACCAACTCTTTTGTTTTTAAAAGCAATTCACAAATATCTGAGAGGTGCTAAAGGCATAGAACCTTAAGACTAGGACTTTCTGTTTTCTCTTAGAGGATGGAAGGAGAAAAGAGGTCATGGGATGAGTCAGTGTCATTTGGTCTTGTATCATTGTGATGCTCAAAGCTATCTTGGGCCCTGCAGGTGGGAAATAGGCCATGCTCTTGGGGAAGCTGTTGTAGGTCCCAGCCTTGAAGAGTCTGAACCATAGGGTTTCCTTTAAAGCAAATGTTCATGGCCTGCCTGGCTTTGGCCTTTTAAGGATAGAAGTCACTGAGGCTGAGAAGTGGCTGGGAGCAGTCATGGTTTACATGTCTGTAATACCAACTACTTGGGGGGCTGAAGAAGGCAGGCTTCAAGTTTTAGTGAGTCTGGGGAATTTAATAAGACCCTGTCTTGAAATAAAATGAAAAAAAGGCCTGGGGATATGGCTCCCTGGTAGAGCACTTGCCTATCATGTACAAAGCCATTGGTTCCATCCCTAGAGTGGAGCAAGGAGAGAAGAGAGAAAGATTACTATTATTTTTGCTTTATGAAAATCTTTGTGAGACAACGGGAATAAATATGTCACTAACCAAGACCACCACCCCATCCCTTCATAGCTGGGAGCATTGGGAGAGAGGTGTAAGCCATGGCTCCTGATAGTGCTTTCCTGACTTTGGCACGGCTTCCCTCATACATTCCACACAGGTGACTATGTGCCCTTTCTTATCTCCTAGGCCAGCAAAAAGGAGCGCTTTCTTCAGGTGCAGTCCATGATGTACGATCTGATGGAGTGGAGGTCCCAGCTCCTCTCAGGGACTCTGCCCAAGGATGAGCTCAAGGAACTCAAGCAGAAAGTCACATCCAAAATTGACTATGGCAACAAGTAAGTTCTCTGGTGTCCAAACAGCTGCAGTCTCCCTGCCCCCACCTCCCCCATTGCCAGCTTGAGAAGCCGAGTTTTGTTTTCAAATATGAATCTGCCACTCTCGTCTTGGGAGAAGCTGTTTCCACAGCGCTGCATGTTGTGCCTCTGCTATCACTCCCTTGGCACCCAGGGCCATGTCAGCACAGCCAAGGCTTGCCTATGCAGTGGTTATTATCAGACTGAGAGATTTAGGACACTCATTTAACCTACTTCTGAGGGATCGGCAAGTGCAGTCATGCTGGCTCCCTTTCAGCTTAGTTGTCACTTTACCCCTGCATTTATAAATCCTAGTGTGAGGTTTAATGCCTCTTCTTCCACCTTAAATTATCTAAGCCACACATCACCAGCTCACTAACACCCCCAATCTAACCGGAGGAACAGGAATTACCAGATGAAGCGGTGAAGAGAATCCCAAAGAGGCAGGTTGAGTGAAAGTGGGGAGAAGAAGACACCAGTGAACTTGGGGAGGAAGGCAGAAGGCCCAAGTGCCAAGAGAGAAGTGTAGATTTGTTCAGAGCGCAATGCTGAGCATGGCAGGGGTCAGTTTAGTTCTCATTACTTTTTTATCTTTTTGAAATGCTTACAGTGGGTGCTCCTTCCCCTTCTTCATCTTGGGCTTATTAGTATCACTGTCTTGGGCAGAAAATAGCAATGAGGCTCCCTCCTAAGGAGAACATGTCAAAATGCTCCACTTATGGTAGCTAGAGCTGCTGCATCTGGGGTAATGCTGTCCTGTTGCCAGACAGTCTCTCCCGACCTTGCCCCAGGAATCCCCTCCACTGTTAAAGCTTCCAAAATTCCAAGCGAGTCCGCTACTACACAAGCTCTTCACTATCCAAGCAGTGAGGAATCCTCAGATGACTCCTCCAAATCCCAAGACAGCTGAACCTGAGAGAATATTTTATTCATACATTTTAGAACTGAATCCACTTTGATAAATTCTGAAGAGAAAGAGCTAGAGAGATGTTGGCATTAAATTATGTATCGGCTCTGCTCCATCTTTTCTGAGGTCACACAATCCTCTGCTTAGCATTAGTGTAATGCATTTATTCCCCTTGGCACCACCCCATACACAGCATGGCTGTGCATTATGATGAGTCATATCTAGTGGGGAGTTAATTTCCTAATGAATATGGACAAATACATGATCCTTGGCTCCCTTCTGTTTGGGTAAGCTGAGAGATGTGCCTTTCAATTTGATCTTCAAATAAGCTTTGAAGACTTACTCTCTTTCATCTGACCTTGCTGCCCTTCCAGAATCTGTTATTCAGTAGTGGAGCCCAAGCAGAACTACTGATGGTCTTCTTAGAACCTCCCTCTACCGCTGTCTATATATACAATGTAGATTGTCCAGTTAACATCAAATGCAAATGAAGCTTCAAGTTAAGGCCTTTGCAAGCCTGTACTGCCCCTTTCAGCCCACTTTGAATTGTTTCTAAATGCCTTGTGTCTACAAAGTATACCATGGAGCTAAAGAATGCTGACAAGGTGTGTGTTAACTTTTAGTAGCTGTGTGATCTTGAACACATTAATCAATCTGAAGACTATTATCCTCAGTTTTTTCTTTATGTGTGAAATGGACACAGTAATAGTACAGTACCCCCTCTTGTAAGGTTGTTAGGAGGATTAAATGAGTTGATATGTGTAATTTGCTCCTGAGCACATAATAAGACTGTGTATTTGCCATTAGAGTTATGATGGCAGACTGAAGGGTGAAATACAGCTGGAATCAATCAATACCAAACAGAAAGAAGCTTGTGACAGCTGAAGAGCAATCTGTGGGAAACAATCAATACATCTGTGATTGCTTCCCCTAGTAATTATCTTCATATTTGTATTGTGTAATGTGTGTGTGTGTGTGTGTGTGTGTGTGTGTGCGCGCGCGCAGTAAACATTAAGCAAAGTGGGACAGAGCACTTGCCTCCTTGGAGCCCTCCATCCCGCCCAGCCCCAGGCTCACTATCTCTCTTCCAAGATAACTCCTGTTAGTAGTCTGGTTCTTGACAATCCAAGTTCTTCTCTGCTCATGGGTACTTGTGTACAGCATACACACCTATTAACATATTTGGCTTCATTTTTTGTTTGTTTTTTTTCACATAACATACTATCTGCACCTTTCCATAATTGATTTTTATGGATACATATATCATTAAATGTATCAAAAGTATACAATAATTTTAAACTTTGTAGCACAGTTTTCTATTACAGATCTCAGGTTTTTTAGCTATTTCTCTCTGGATAGACCTTTTGGGTTTTATTCAGCACTTTGGTAGTGCAAGCAGTGCTACAGTGCACACCCTCATTCAAATGTGCAGCATTTCTTTTGGTTTAATACAATATAAAAGATGTGGTTTTGAAAAAAGTTCAATGCTTCCTGCCACCATATCTTCCCAGAAGGCCATCATATGTGTCCCACAGTGATGTCTGAGGCTATCTGTGCAGACCCTTTCATGGAGCTCTATGATCCTAGGAGGTCATTTGAACCTCTGGGAACAACTTCTCACCAGCATCCTGAAGTCCTCTCTGATTTATCTTCACCTTCAGTATTTGCTTTTCAGAATCCTTGAGCTGGATTTGATTGTCAGAGATGAAGATGGAAACATCTTGGATCCTGATAATACCAGTGTCATCAGCTTATTCCATGCACATGAGGAAGCCACAGAGAAAATCACAGAGCGCATCAAGGAAGAGATGGTGAGCTTTGTTGAATAGGACCTGGCCAAGTGAGGCAGGCATTTAGCACATCAGAATTTAAAATTATAGGCTAATTAGCCAGACTGTATTTTTTAAGGAGCCATCTGTACTATGACCTGACATGATTGTTTTGTATTCAAGTATTTAATTCATTCAGTATCCATCTCACAAATGTCAGGCAAGTTTCGTGGTCTCTTGGAGTCTTTCAGATTACAAAGAAAAGAACAGAAGAGAAGGAGAGTGATAAAAACTATCAATCAATCAATCAATCAATCAATCACTGATTCCACATGGTACTTAATTTCTAAAAGGCAATAAACTAGGGATATATAAATCAGTGGGTCAGGAGTGATGCTTTCAAAATAAGATCAAACCAATACAGTCAAAGTGACTTCACTAAGATTACAGTAACTTCTGTTGGTAGAGCTGAGTGAAGTGATAGACTAATATGCTCTGTCTTCCTCCTTTCTTCTTTCTACCTCTTAGTCGAAGGACCAACCAGATTATGGAATGTATTCCCGAATCTCTTCGTCCCCCACTCACAGCCTCTATGTCTTTGTGAGAAATTTTGTGTGCAGAATTGGTGAAGATGCAGAACTCTTCATGTCTCTCTATGACCCCAACAAGCAAACAGTCATAAGGTAGGTACCTAGTGCTCAGGTTTGCCTGATTTCTCTGTATCTGGGAGGTTGCAGTTGGCAGTCCACAGAGCATCTCTTCTCTCCACCGTCACTTGGGGATTGATATCCCCTGGAAGGAAGGTTAAGACTAAATAAGAATGTGGAAATAATTCCTTGAGAGAGTATGGATCAAGTGGATATATTATTTGCCATCAGGTTTTTCCTACAGTAGGATTATGGTTACAGAGTTTTGTCAGGAAGTTTTGATGACCAGAGAGCAACCAGAACTTACAAGATTTGTATGTATAGCAGTGGGTAGAATAAAAGCACCCACTTTTAAAATGGGAGTTGTCCAAACAATAACTTACTCTTGAGAAAGCTACCAGACATGTTCACTGGAAAAAAGCCTGTATAATAAATGGTACTGGAAAAACTCTATATGCTGAAAACTAAAACTAGGCCATGTCTAGCACTGTGCACTAAACCAAAGTCAAAATGTATCAAAGATGTACATATTAAAACAGAAACGCTCAATCTACTAGGGAGGAAAGTAGGTTAAAATCTTAAAAACATAGATATAGGCAGAGAGCTCATGAAGAATACCCAAAGTCCATGAGAAATGCTTCAATGAATCAACAACTGGAACCTCATCTTATCAAAAAGCTTTTACACTGCAAAAGCAATCACTAACAGAGTGAAAAGACAACCCATAGAATGGGGAAAAAAATCATAGCCAGTTGTCCCTCAGATAAAAGACTTCTATCTAGAACATATAAAGAATAAAAAAAAATTAAACTTCCCAAATTCAAAGAACCAATAAAAAATGGGCATCTGAGAAAATCACAGAGCACATCAAGGTGGATACAGTACCTCATATGGAGATGAGTGCACACTTCTCAGATGAAGAAATATGAGTGGCAAATAAATATATGAAACAATATTCAACATTATTGGTCCTTCGAGAGATGCAAATTAAAATAATACTGAGATTCCATCTCACTCCAGAATAAATATCATCAAGAAATCAGTCAAGAGCAAACGCTGGCTGGGCTGTGGGGAGAAAGCAGCCTTTCTCCACTGTTGGTGGGAGGATAGACTGGTGTGGAAATCAGTATGAAGATTCCTCATAAAGCTAGGATTAGAAGTCCCGTTCAACCAAACTGTTCCCATTCTGGGTATCTGTTTCAGAAAAAGTGAAAACATCATACCACAGTGATATATATACACCCATATTTATAGCAGCATGATTTATAATAGCTAAATCCTGGAAACAACCCAAATGCCTATCAACTGAGTAATGGATAAAAAAGATGTTTTTAATACAATGGAGTATTACTCAGACATAAGAAGTTATGAACTTGAGACTTTTACAGGTAAATGGATGCAACTGGAGACCTTACTCATTAGTGAAATAAATCAGACGCACATGTGTAAACATACTGTCTTCCTGGTATGAGAAACTATCTAAAATGTACAATAGATATGTAGAATGGGAAGAAATTATTGAAAAGGAACTAGGAAGGAAGGAAGGAAGGAGAAAAAGAAAAATATGCAACTTAGTTTCTCTTAGATCACAGAAAAGGAAGGTTTGCATTTATATGTATTGGAGAATTACTTATGCCTATATTTTGTATTTGTGAGTAACTACTTTAAAGATGATAATAATATGCAATGTATTACCTATTATTTTCCTATATCTTATTATGAAATTTTGTTTTACCTTTTCTCATAAAAGTATGTAAAAAATAAGTAGAGAAATGAATAGCATAAACTCCACTTCCTCCTTAAAATCTGTCCAACTTTACATCTATTCTTCAACTTTTTAAAAAATTTATTATTATTATTTTTTTTTTTTCAGAACCAGGGATTGAACTTAGGACCTTGCACTTGCCAAACAGGCACTTGTGCCTCTGAGCTATCTCCCCAGGCCCTGCTCAAGTTTACATCTTTGCCCCATTGTTTTCTCTTTCTTACTTTGAACTGGTTATTAATTATTCTTAAGCCTGATTTTTCCATGAATAAAATATGGGTGCTGACCTCTCAGGGCCATTTCCTTTGAGTTTTAATGAGGAAAAGCACATGAATCACAGACTTGGTATATATGCTGCAAGAAGTGGGTGTTAATATTATTGCTATTTTTATGAGTTGCTCTTGAGAATGGAGGAAGTGAGGAACTTCCAGGTGTTGCAACTCAAAGAAAGAGAAATACCTTTGTGAGGAAGGAAACACTAATGCACCATGGGCCCACACTGCCAGCCCATGGGCCTCGTCATGATTCAAATAATTCTCCTTCTGTTAACTACTGTCTATTCCATTCAATGAGGTTTGGGGGGCAGTGGTCACTGGCTGACACACTGAGGTGGAGATGTGGCATGATCTCTCTGCCTTTATGAAACAAATGAAGAGCTTGGAGTTGATGATAAGATTGAATAATATCCAGTTCCTGGAGAATGGTAGTCCTTTTGTCAATGTGTCTGACCTAGAGACATTTATAAAACATGAAGGGTGGTATGTATAAGAGGTCCTGAGGTCTGATCTCTTTGGCTTCTCATTATTTCTTACCATTTGGACAAATGAAGCTCAGGGAGGACAAGCAACTTGCGCAAAGTCATCCATATTTGGAAGTGACAGAACTGAGAATGATACCCATTCCCTTCTGGCTTCAAAGACAAGCAATTTCCCATTTTGGTCTGTTGCCAAGGAGTGAGTTGTATCGGATATCCCAAATGATTCCTATGGGAGTTTCAGCAGTGCTATGGCAGAAAGCTATACTGCATAGCTTACCTAAGTCTTTACCATTTAAGAGTCGCATGGTGCTCCAGGCCCTGACTCACTGCATGTGATTCTGACAACGAGTGTTTTTGCTCCTCTGGAGCCCACCTTGAGGTGGGCTGTGTGTCATATGTTGGTCCCTGACAGTTGCAACCCCAGCTCTGTGGTAAGGTTTCTGAAAACACAGGACTCTCATTTTCTCTCAGAATAAGGACTTCTTGTGGCTGCCTATACAAGGGAGCTTGGGCTACTCTGTGATCAATGGCTTGAGCCACCTTTGTTCAGGGAAGTGATGGATCTACAAGATGTATCTGGATAATGTGCTTGGTGAGTGCAGGTTTAAGTAATTCCTGTGAGAAAACCAGAGATGGGGGGAGGGGGCAGCCTTGGTGTAATAGGAAGAAGAAGGGAGGGAAAATGGTCCAGAGCCATAAGAGCAAAACGAAGGAGAAACGAAGGAAGAGGAGAGCCGACTTAGAGGACAAGCCAGAGGCTTTGAAAACCCTCTCCAAGTCAGTCAACTGCACAGCTATTCTCTCTCTGAGGAAGGCATTTCCCTTCACTCTTGGCTCCCAGAGAGTAACAGGAAATCTCAGGCATCCTCAGTATGGCTCAGTGTGGACTGGAAAGAACTGTCTGGGGTTGATCTTTCTCTATCAGGCTGAATCATGCTCATCCCCAGGGAATCTTGGAAGATACCTGGTATGGGAAATTTACATTTTCATAAAGCAAATGCCCTGCCCCCAGCAACCCGAGCATCAGGTCAATGATAAGCTTATGTTTAACAAAAGCTCAAGAAAGAATTAGGGTAACCTCTCTTCTGGTGAGAAAGGTGTCATTCAGAGGTGATACCACCTGTATTGGTGGCTTGAGCTTTCAGATTCTATCTTCTTGGTCTTTCTGGGCAAAGATAGATGGACCCAGCTCAGCCCTCTAAATTGCTTTTCTTATTTATGACCCCAGGAAGAGAATTGCTGGTTTCTGCTATTTAAATGTAGTAGTCTGGGTCACTGAGGGGCTTTCTATATGTGATGAAAGGTGCTGGAAAATACCCGTGCATTCCAGTAAGAGTAGCCCATAAATAATTAATGGAAATCATTTAAAACTTTTAGAGGGAGTGGAGCTGTGTTAGTTTCCTATGAAGTCCACTACAATTTCCAAGTTATTAAAAAAGAATAAGATGAGAAGGTGCATTTAATTTGATTGAGTTTTATCCACTGTTTAATCTAGGTCAGTTTGCTGTTGGATCTATTTCTTTCCTGAACTTTGCTCAAACTGCATTCATTAATCTTCTGAGGGTGCATGGAGAGAGAGGAACAAGACATCACAGGGAACAAAGTGCTGTAAGGAAGGCAATTCCCCTTGGCTGTGTTGATTCTCTTATCTTGCCTTCTGGAGCTAAGCTCTGCTTTCCATATTTTTTCCCCTATTCAAAATGATGGACACTTATTTGGCAACAACTATATGCTCCTAGATAGTATAGAAAACCTAATGACTGGAATCAGCAAAATTCTTTGCTTCTTCTAAGTTGTGTAAGTGCATGGCTGCCCTAGCTAGCATCAGCTATATGGGTGAGTATGGCTGGTAGAAGTGGTGAGATGATAAATGGTCATACATCTGTCTTAGTGGATCCTTCAGTGATAGGGCTTGTCCAGCTACCACTCCTTCATGTGAGGGAGAAAGGCTTCAGGGGGTTTCCACGATAGTTAGGATCAGATCAAGATCCTTGCCTAGCTTACCAGGCCTGCATAGTCTGGCCTTTCCTCTTTTATTGCTTCCCCCTTGAATCTGTTTCTTAGTTGTATCAAGCTCCTTCCTGCCCCAGAGCCTCTGCATACATATTTACTTTGCTTGAAACATTCCTCCTTTTTGTATTTTGTCAACTTTACTTGCCATTCCTCAGCAAAGACCTGACCTCTCGGACTACCCAGACCAGCTTAGGGTCTTCTGGCAAACACTATCACAATATCCTGAAGCTTTCATTGTTTCAGAGCTTCATATAAACGGTCACTACAGTAACATGTAATCTCATTAAATGTTATTTAAGTATATCTCAGTTAAGCATATCTCAGACCATGATTAGTACCTTATATGTAAAACATATGTTCCATTGCAGTGTGACATTGCATTTAAGGAAGGATCCTACATTTAGATGGCAGCTTAAAATAATTTCAATCTTCACTTAGTCATGAGAGTGGAGTTGGCTGGAAAGGGTGAAAGCATTCTTAATGTCCAGCAAAACATACGGACATCCTTTCCCCTCTCATCTCTGACTCTCCATACCCTCTGCAAAGGATATAGTTATTCTTCAAAAATATTAGGCAGGGCCCGGCGGGATGACTCAGTGGTCTAAAGCACCTGCTTGGGGAAGCTTGGACAGCTTCAGGGACCGTGGTTCGATCCCTGGCACCACGTGCTGTGCCAGCCCTGCCCTCGGGGTGGGCTGAGCCGGCCATAAAAAATGAGTGAATAAACAAACAAAGGTTCTGAAACAAGGAAAAAATAAAAATAAAAAATAAGAATTCTAATATATATATATATATATATATATATATATATATATATTAGGCAGCTGTGCCAGAATTTACTAAGCAGATGGGGTAGGGACGAGGGTGTGGATATGTTGATAATTCCTTCCTCTGCTTGTCTATTGCCTGTCTCCCAATACAACTGTGATATCTGAGGAGGAAGAGCCATGCCAGTTTCAAGCACTAATATGTTCCCAGCAGCCAGCATGGTGCCAGCACAGAGTTGGTACTTTGTGCCTATGTTGACTGAATTAATGTGGAGAGATCTGCACTAACACATTGCTGCTCCTCTTCCCACAGTGAGAACTACCTGGTTCGGTGGGGCAGCAGGGGCTTCCCGAAGGAGATTGAGATGCTCAACAACCTGAAAGTGGTCTTCACGGTGAGTGTCCATTGTCTGCTGCTTACCACACTTACAGAGACAAGAACCTAGAAGCGTGGCTAGTGCAATGGTCAGTATGGCATGTGGCCTTTGTGTGGAACTGTAGTTTGGGCTTTATGCAGACGTACAGAACTGGCAGAGGAACTATATGCCCCAAGGAAGCTATTTGGGAGACAGGTTTCTCCTGTTTTTTTCCTTTGTTATTGTTTGTGTCTGGATGTCCCCATAAATCCTCATGCAGTCATGAGGGGAGTCTTTTGGGGGGTGGCTGAATCTAAAGTTTATGATTGATTCATGGACCACTGCTGAGATTGAGGGTACAAGTGCTACATCCACCCTAGGATGCATAGCCTACATATAAGGGACAGAAAGGGTCTTGTCTCTTCCCTTGCCTGCTTCTATGGTCACTATTGCCCTCTGCCATGTGCCACCCTGCCTTGGAGCCAGCTGATATGGACTGAAACCTCCACAAACTGTGACCTAGATAGACCTTTCCTCCTTGAACTTTGGACATCAGGCGCTTTGTCTCAGCAATGAGAGAAAAGTAACTAAGGCATCCTCTCTCTCTCCCTCCCTCTTTCTTCTGTACACCCAGAGAACACATGCAAAACATTACACACATAAGCAAGCACACATCCAACAATGCCTAGATAAACCAGGTGTAGCAGTTACTGTTTGACTTTCCATTTAATTTACAGTTAAACTGTTTTTTTCCTCTCTTGGATTCATGCCTTTCTGATAAACTTGCTAAAAAATATCAGGAAATAAAAGGGCCTTCCTAAAATATTGACCACCTTGTTCAATTGAATATTGTGAACACAATTAAGGCATAGATGACTAAAGATCTGGTGGGATTCTTGAAATCATTTTTCTAAATACCAATACTTAACCAGGCAGGACTTACATAGAAATGTGGGAATCAATTGTTAGTCGAATGATTTATTTGTGAGCGTGAGCTTGGTCTTTTAGCTCAGAATAAGGGAGACAGTGGAAACAAAGAGGTAAATAAAGCCTATCATTCCCAGAAGAGCCCTTCTCTTGTTCTTTTTCCATAATGATATCTTAGAAATGTGATTTTAAAATAGTGAGCATATTGCCTCAGAGCTCTTTTGGGGGAGGGGATCAATTATGAGCTTTGAATTTTCCCCCTAAGTGCATTGTCTATGTTATTAAGGGAAACTGCAGAGGATGAGCCATGGAGGTATTTGGTTATTGACCAGGCTGATGTGTTAGATCTAGGAGTGACCGACATGCTAGGTTAACCCACCTTGCTCGACAATAATTTCCCAGTTACAGCCCATTAAGTACAATGTCTTATGTTACGTTGCGATTAGGTTGAGATAGAGCTGATTTATTTTGTTTGTTCTTTCCTGAAAAATAGGCCAGAGGCATGGAATAGCACTGTCAGTCTTAATTGTTCAGACAAAATTTTCTTGGCATATATAAATATGTGTTTATTTATGATTACTTAGAAGGAGGAGCCTATTTATTTTCTTGATAAATAGGAGCATCCCAAGGGGCTTCCTGATTAAAGCGCAAGACAGATGTTTTGCAAGAAGTAGAAAGGACAGGGAATCAATCAGTGCTTCATTTTGCAGAGAACAAACTCATGATGCAAACACGGAGGAGAGGGCATCTGCTCATTTGTCACACAGTATTAATGAGGATGAGATCCTGCCTTTATGCCCTTCTGCCCATGCCACGCTGCTGTCACCTGCAAGTGAATTTGAGAACTTTGGTTGGTTAAGGAAACTGGGGCTTCCCTCCACTAAGATGGTCTGAGGCTTTGTGTTGGGACCAGGAGATCATAGTGCTGTTTCTTCTTGCACTAGTTCAAGAGCTAGACAATAAGTCCTTGGCACATGAAAAATCTATGCTAAAAACTAGGAAACAGCCCTGAGTAAGCTGATGAGATCCCTGCTCTCCTGGTGCAATGTGAGGTGGAGGGTGGGGAGCAGTGGCTAGGTGATTAATATGCAAGAATAATGACAAGAAGCAATCCAAGTCACACAGATCATTAAGACAGGGTGATGTGATGGTGTTGGCCTGGAAGTGACTTTCAACAGGGTGCCATAATGACAATTAGGTGAGGCTTGGCAGCCACGTGCCACACTGGTCTTGTTTCTCTCAGCTGTGGATGGGAGCTCTATTTAGTTCCTTCCTAGGGATGGGCTCCCAGCTCCCTGGGCTAAGGCTGGCATGTAGGTGGGGCTGATTTCACCTGCTTTGTAAGGGTTGTACTCCTTAGTGCTGTACCAGGAAGGTGGCATGTACCATGACAGCCCAGACTGGGGTTGCTGCTGGAATACTGGAAATATGCACAAACCACAGCAGAAGCGCTGTGGAATTGTCACATTGGGTGACACTTGCTTTACATCTCATTGCTTCCCTAAAAACGTGAGGTTTTGTAAGGCTGGAGTAGAAATGCCTGGGAAATGTAGATTGGAGCTCCATTCTCAGTCAGGGTTGCTCATCTACACATCCTCCAGAGAAGATCCTCCAGAGTCCCTTTGTTTTACTTCACAAAGACTGAAATTCTCTAGGGCAGTGGTTCTCAGCCTTCTAATGCCTTGACCTCGCATTACAGTTCCTCATGTTGTGGTGACTCCAAACCAAAAAATAATTTTGGTGGCTACTTCAAAACTGTAATTTTGCTACAGTTATGATTCAGAATGTAAATATCTGATATGCATTATGTATTTTCTGATGGCTTTAGGCGACCCCTGTTTTTTGGTTGTTCGACCCTCACCGGGGTTGCGACCCACAGGTTGAGAACTGCTGCTCTAGGGCCAAGAGGTCTTCAATGAAGCAGCTCTTAGAGCTCTGATATCTTCCTCTGAGCAAGTTCAGAACAGTGGGGCTGAACTAGGGTCTTGTTAGGGAACCCTATAGGCTTATCTGGTATATTTGTCTGCTAAGGCCACCATAATACTGTATCACAGATTGGTTCATTTAAGCCATAGAAATTTATTTTGTTGTAGTCCTGGAGGCTGAGAGCCTGAGATCAAGGTTCAACAAGGTAAGTAAGGCTTTCTGCTTTTCTTCCCAGTTTGCAGATGGCTATTTTTACCTTCTGTCTTCTCCATAGAGAAGAGTCTTCCCTTTCCATGTGTCTCTTCTCTATTATACTTTTGTTATAAAGAAACTGGTCATAAGGTTCTCGTTTTAACTTAATTACCTCTTTAAAGGCCTATCTAGAGATGCAGTCACATTCTGAGATACTGGAGATTAGCACTCTTAACACATGCCTTTTGTGTATTGAGGGAAGGAATATAATTCAGGCCCTATCATTTGGGAACTTTGCAGATGTCAGGGCCTCTGTGGCTCTGAAATGCTTCTGAATGACACTAATCTACATATTTGAAAAAATATAAGTAATCCTAACATGAGCAGTTGTCAAGAATGCAGGTTACTATAAGGGGACCAGTGTTTGAGGATGGAAAAGCTTTGGATATATAGAGAGGAACAGGAGGTAAGCATTAAGATGGTAGTGCAGGGGTGAGTGGTTAGGAGGAATGATGTAGAATTGAAAGTAAGCATTGTGTGTTTGTGGAGCAATAAAGACATCTTTGTGACAAAAATAGATTGCTTATATTCAAATAATAGTGAAGAATCAGTGGGCAAAGATAGCTAGTTATATTGTGTCTAGGCCTTTTCATGTGAACTATGAAGGGTTAGCACTAATAGAGTAGGAAATCTGGAGCCATTGATGTTGTTGTAGGGAAAAGATTGAAAGAACAAGTGTGTCTTCAAAAGACGAGTATGTGGGAGATTTTAGGATGGGAGGGAGGAAGGAGTCAGATAGGGCAAAGAAGAGGCTATTTCCACTGTGTGGAGGTTACATAATTGGGATCGCAAACCCAGATGCCTACAGCGCCAGAGAGGGGTATAAATGAGTAGAGGAGGATTTTTTGTTAGCCTAAACACAGTTCCTCAGCTACCTTTGTTCTGTCTCTGCCCAGCAGTGTGACCTTGGGAGAAGAAAAGCTGGTATCTGTTCTTCAAGCTAGTGAGAGGATGGCTTGGATGAGTGGGTGCTGTGAACCCACAGAATGTGTATGTGTGTGAACTCTCACAGCAGCCTGGAAACTCAGGAAGGATTTCTAGACTACAGTCTGGAGGCAAAATTCTCATTCCTCAGGGGACCCTCAGTCTTCGAAGGCCTTCAGTTGGTGGATGAGGCTCAAAGATATGGTGGAAAATAATTACTTTTGTTTATAAACAACCAGTGGTAGGCCTTATTCAGACCCACAAGGTAACTCCTAGATGAGTGTCTGACGAATCAGCTGTGTGCAATAACTTAGCCAAGTTGCCACGTGAAATTTAACTTTCCCAGACGCAGGCTGGAAGGTGTGGGCCACATCATAGCTCTGAGTGATTGCAGAAACTTTGTTTATTCTGCTCCATGCCTCCTTTTCAGCCACAGTGAAAGCATAGAGCCTGCTGCTCTGCCTGGGCCTTGGCTCAGATGTGAGCTATCACTTTGTCTTTAGTGGATATTTCCACATTAAAATTATTGCACAGGGAAGGAAACTGCTCCCTGACAATGGCAAGCTCCAGGTTCTCTGCCCTGGCACCAATAGCCTGCCTTACTGTTCCTTCCCCAGCTGATCACAGCTGCCAGGGAACCCCCAAAATAATGAAGATATGACCCGGGAGAGCAAACCTGTGCCTCAGTTTTCTCATCTGTGAAGCAGTGATGCAAATGTGGTATATACTTCAGAGAGCTGCTAGGGATCAAATAAGATGAAGACATATGGGGCACTCCATACATTAGTGCATTTAAGTCTTAGCTTTTGCCTTTCTAAACATAGCCTAGTGAAGTTAGGCCCTGGCCCTTTAAAGTTAGGTACAGCCACATACCATGCTTTGGCCAATGAAATTTGAGCAAAAGTAACATGCCTCAGGGGACAGTGGAGCTACACGTGTCACAATGATTCACAGGGGGCCCAGAGTTTGTGAATGGAACACTACAATGTTTGACGTAAGCTCCTACTGTGTGGCAGGGTTGAGACGTTAGGATAGTTTGGTGCTGACACAAGCTGGCCAGTATGCACCTTGGAAGTGAGTGACAGCTGTTGTCATTTTCCCACCTTCTTTTCCTTTCTTTCTCAGACGTTCACAGCACTGATGTGACCCATGGCTCCTGTGCAGGAAGTGCTAGCTGTGAATATTCTACTGTGCAATCCTGCCTTACAACCATGCCGCGCTCAGAGCCTTTTCTTCCTCTGTCAGTGCAAGGTGGAAGAGCTGGGCCTGCATGCTAGAGGCCTGTCCTTTCAAAGCCTTGCCTGTCCTGTCTGTTCAGTGGGTGTTACAGGCTTGTTGTCTACATTTGTGAGGGAGGATTGTGTGATTTGTGCATGAATACTAAGTGCTGAGCACAGGTGCTGGAAATAACTGTTACTAGGTTTGCTTTTGCTACTTTTTTTTCATTCAGTGCATGATGTGTGTAATATATATATATATATATATATATATATATATATATATATATATATATATTTGTCTTGGCCTGCAGGATCTTGGAAACAAAGACCTCAACAGGGATAAGATTTACTTGATTTGCCAAATAGTCAGAGTCGGGAAGATGGATCTCAAAGACACGAATGCAAAGAAGTGCACGCAGGGGCTGAGGAGGCCCTTTGGGGTGGCAGGTATGATACACTACCGGGTTACTTTTCATTGGAGCTAGCATCTTATGTCCTGCATTTTAAGAACTATTGTCCTTATAACGCCCCCAACCCCCACCCGCACCCCATCAGCTCTGCTCTTTGAACAATTTAAGTCAGACAGCTCTTTAATAGCTACATTCCTGGTGACTAGAGGGAAATAACTGGTGAGTGAGCTCAGATATAGGAGGAGCCTAGTGACTAACATGGTCTTTGGGTCTGGAGCCTGAGTTGGAAGCACTGTGCTGTCTGAGTGGTGGTGCCTTTGCTCCCCAGCACTGTGAAAACGGGAGAACAATATGGAGTGGATCTAATTACCAGGGCCAAATCATTTTTTAAAATGATATCCAGGGCAGGAAATGCAGTTACACAGAATGAGTCACCAGCCATATACTTGAGTTCTGGATGAAAATAGACCCAGTGAAGAGGGTGTGTGGAGAAACCCCATGAGGCTGTGGATGCCGTCGCTGGGCTCTGCATTTTTCGCAGAGCTTTAGCTGTCTCTGGGTTTCCAGGATCTCATTATTCTTGTCCTACTTTGAGGGGTTTTGCTCTGTTCGGCTAGTGCTTGCACTATTATTTCCCTAATATATTTTCTTTTAATTAACCCATTTTATTTAAACTAAAATACATTTCTTAAATGACAATTTAAGCACCTGTGACATGCTAATTTTATTCTTTTTATTAAAATATAAATTTTTAATCATGTATCATTTATAATTCTTGTGTACTGTATCTGAACCATTTCTCATTTTGCGTGCTATCTTCTTCTGCAAGCACAAACCCACTGGCTCTCCAGCTGTTCCCTAGACATAGCCGATGTGATGAGGAAAGGGTGGCACTACTATGAGCTCGCTGGCTTCCTAACTTAGTGCATCAGATGCTGACATGAGCCAGCTGGGCAGGTGATAGAGGCCAACATCTTCTCTATGGCCCTGATTCCTCTATGTGCAAAATGAGGCCTTTGGACCTGTAGATCTATGAAACCTGCTCCTCGTCCTCTGGATGGGACACTTTTGACATCACTGTATTACCCTTAAGACAGGGAGAGTCCTCTGATCTTACTTGGATGTGTGCCATTGCCCTTAGACCACTCTCAGTGTCAGGTGACAAGGCTCTAATACAAACTGGTGTAAATGTGGGCCATAGGCACATGGGGTGGTACTTTACTTACTAGTATAGCTGAAATATTTAGGGATAAATTTAGGGTCAGATAGAGATAGGGCCAGGAACTTCAATTAATTTATAGCTGTCTGTGTCTTAGTCCCTCTGTTTTTACACTCATTTGTTATGAAGAATTGGCTGTCCAATTAGTTGGCAAAACATCAACCAGCTAATTCAGACTTATATCCTGTCAGCTAAAGAACCAATAGAAAAAAAAAAAAAAAACACCTTCACCCATTATTTTTTGTAGAAGCCTCAGGATCTACATATATACAGGTCAAATGCTGGACCTCTAATGTATTGACTCAGGACAGGGGATGGTTCCTGAGGGGCAAGATTGGGTCCTGTGGTAGGCTGAGAGCCACAGGGTGATTCCTCCACCCAAATTCACATGACACCTGGGGCCCAGAGATGGGCCAGTGGGTGAGAAGGGGTCTCCATCGGAGAGAATGGATGTTGTTTGGCTAATATCATAATTCTTCTTCCTCAATCTTCCTTGATATAGTCAGTGGCTAACTGTTACCCAAGCCATTTTGATAGCTTCCTGACAAGCGCTCAATTGTATGACTATTACTAGGGTTTTGGTTCTATTTATTAGCTTTCCTCAGCAGCACCCCCAATTCTTCACTCTGCCCCCAGTGCTAAAAATCTTTTACCTTGGTGTTATGGATCTTCACTGGTTTAAAGAGAAGTTTCAGAGATCCAAGGTCTCCCTGGAATTGTAGGGTTCACTGGTTCTAAACCTACATGTCTGTGGCAATGAATATGTTTATGAAAAGATAGTGACAATTTCATTGAATTCTCAAATCCTATAGTGAGTCACTGCATTGGGTTTTGTAGGCTTGGTAGATAATCCAGTGTCTGTGTTGAATTCAGAGCTTGTTGCTGCATTCCATAGCTGCTGCCCAGCTCTTTCCCTTTGCTCTCTGGAAAGGCTCCTGTGTCCTTCTCTAGCCCCCTGTCCTCCAGCCTGCTTGGTGTAGAGACCTGCCTGGCTGCTCAGGTCTTTGTGTGGTCGCTTGCCGGCTTCCTTGCCTTTTTGGCTTTTCTGACCCACAGGCATCTCTTACTTTGCCTCTTTTCTTAAAATCTCATTCCAATGTCATTCCTTTTTGGTGGCAATGGGGAAGATAGTGTTAATTCATTTTCTTGTTCTTCATTTTTGCCAGTTATGGATATAACAGACATCATCAAGGGAAAAGCAGAAAGTGATGAAGAAAAGCAGCACTTCATTCCTTTTCACCCGTAAGCAACTGCCTGCTTTTTTCCATCCCTTCCACCTTCCTTCCTCATGCAGGGCTGCTTGAGGGCAGGTGCACTGGCTCCCTGAGTCAGTGAGAGTGTGGACAGGTGGGGCCTGGGAGGAAGGTTGGGAAAATGCTGGGCCCAGTGCCCAGGCACTCCGACTCACCCATCATTTCACCTGCTCCTTCATCAGATGCTACTCAACATATTCTTACTGCAGCCCTGGCATAGGAGGAAACTAAACTAGGCACAGGAATAAAGGATGCACAAGTCCACACATCTGTGTCATTGTGCACCTTATTCTTGAGATGTGCACTTAAACAGATAGGCAATAAAGGATTAATGCATTACTTATAGGTGTAGCAGGAACCTGAGAGTGTAAAGGAGCAGTGTGTCAGGATCGTTTGATGGGCCTCCGAGCCTGCTCCTCAAAAGCAGACATATCTGTGACTTTGAAGAGAAGGCAATGAGGAAGGTAAACTTCCTGGTCTTGCTAATAAAAAGAATATTCAAGAAAGTGAAACCCTATACTTATTCCTCTAAAGGTATCTGGGCAATGAGGCCAATGTCTGTAGATTAAGGAATATGATTAAGTCTTCCTAGGAGCAAGTGAAATCTTGGAGACCTTATGGAGCAGACCTTCATGTTGAGGGTTGGGGCATCTTTCCTTCTCATGAGTCTTTCTACACATTAAAAAATGACATCTACTTGCAGCATTGGAGTTCCCAAATCTCAGAGCTGTGATTTTTTTGGTGAAAAGATACACTATGCTTCTTGATGGCTTGTATGTTCTTGGTTGACACAGGCAGGCTCACTGCTCATTGAGGGCACTCAGAGGAACTGAGGAACTCCCTGGGGTGCCTTGGGCTATAACTTGGGAACTCCCTCAGGGCATCACATGCACATTTGTGCTCTTTTCTTTTGCAGTGTCACAGCTGAGAATGATTTCCTACATACCTTGCTGGGCAAAGTTATAGCCTCTAAAGGAGATAGTGGAGGACAAGGTAAGGTCCCAGCAAGCAGAGAGGGTAAGAATGCTTCAGTCCAGAAAGCTCTGATTGTTCAGTAAATTCATCAAGACCCTTAACCCTAGGAAATGCAGCCTTCCTCCCAGGCAGACCATTGGTAAGATTAGGAGCATGTAACCTGTATTTCCTGAAGCAGATGAGAAGCATGTGCTAGAGCCCAAAAGAAGAGAGGTATTAGTATATTCTGAAACCCTCTTGTGTTTCATGCACTGTCAAGTTCCCTTGTTGAATTTCATCCTTACCCCTGTCCTCACAGGTAGACAGAGATTGTCCTCTCCACTTTAGAAAGACTGGGTTAGGGGTTGGGGATTTGGCTCAGCAGTAGGATGCTTGCTTCACAAGCTAGAAGTCCTGGGTTTGGTCCTCAACACCAAAAATAAACTTCCCTAAAGCACAATTCAACCAAAAACATAGAGTAAAATAGAAAGCCTGGGCTTAGAGAGGTGAGGTAATTGTTGGAGGTTGCCATTTCTATACACAACTGCAAAACCCAGAGGTGTCTAACTATTGAGGCCCCGGGCTGAGTCTCTGGATCCATGGTTGTATGTCTCTGCATAGAACTGAGTAAATGACTTGGGGCTTCATGGTGAGTGTTCCCCTCTAGGTCTTTGGGTGACCATAAAGATGCTGGTAGGCGACATTCCTCAAATCCGCAAGGACTATCCACACCTGGTGGACAGGACCACTGTGGTAGCCAGGAAACTGGGTTTCCCTGAGATCATCATGCCAGGTGGGTGCAGCTGCTGTGGCTTGCTCATGATGAGAGGGGGCAGGGTCTCAGATTGCCCAATCTATTTTCTTTGTGAAGAGTCTACTCTTTTCCATTGCCATTCTCTATTGTTTCTCTGAAGGTAATATGAATATACATGCACTTTCCCCTCATAAATGGTATTCACACTTTATATACATGATGCATCCTTATTTAACATGCTTTTTATGTATGTTCTTCAAGTGCCTTACCGCTGAATAATTTATTATGGACATCCATTGTATTTTCCTACATGTAGAACAATTCCATTCTTTGCTCAGGAATATTGTTATTCTCTTGAATTTTAAAATTATTTTTATTACATAAGGAATCCATGTTTATTGTAAAATATGCAAATGGCATGAAAAAGCATAAAGTGAAATGTTAAAAGCTCCCTCAAATCTCTGTTTCCTGAAATATCTACTATGATTAACATTTTCCCAATGTGCATGTGATTTTAAAAAGTCAGATTATGTGGAAACTCCCTTGGAATGTATTTTTTGCCTGCAACCTGAATCTTGGGCTTCTGTCCACGATTGCTCTTGCTGACCTACCTTGTTCTTTGCATAGTTTCATGGTGATTCACTGGGGCCTGACCTTTGGTTCTGCCTACCTCTAGTTCTCCATTCCCTGAGTGTTCCCTTGCAGGCTTTTCAAGTCTTATCCTTCCTTTTCCTGGAAGTCCCCTGCTTTTCGCATTTAGCCCTGTGTCCCTAGGCCACTGAGCAATTCTCCCTATTTTGCTCCTCTACAGTGAAGCTCTGTGGGTGTGCTAGAGCATTGGGTTGCTGCTCATGGGCCAAGATGAATTCACTTGGTGATTTCCTTTGCCTTCCCAGAAGGTGTCACTAGAGGATAGAAATTAAATGATTTTAACATAGAGAAAATATGGCCAATTTTTGACCATGCTACATGTTTTTCCACAACTGATTTTCTGGTGCTCCTTCATCCCCTCTGTGGTGGGTAAAAACGCTTTTGCTGTGCAGCTCTGCTGTTAATTTCATTACTGGGCTTCCTGCAGTCCGCACTCTCTCTAGCTAGTGAGGCCCCTCCTGCTGAGAACCTTGCTAACTCTCATCTCCTCTCTTCTGCCACAGGGGATGTCAGGAATGACATCTACATTACTCTCCTACAAGGTGACTTTGACAAATACAACAAGACCACACAGAGGAACGTGGAAGTGATCATGTGTGTGTGTACAGAGGACGGCAAAACGCTGCCCGTAAGGACCAGGGCTGTGTTGGATCATAAAGATTTGCTTGTCTTCTCCCTAAACGTGTTCCCTAAATGACAGGTGCCCTTGGAACAGTGTTGAGTGCACCTTTTCGGTTGGGTTGGCACAGTGTCCCATAATAAGACCCCATGTTGTTACAACTGTACACCTAAGCACTTTTATAACATCTCTTCTTTTCTTTTCATGACTCTTACTTTTTTTACTTCTCTCTCTCTCTCTCTCTCTCTCTCTCTCTCTGTGTGTGTGTGTGTCTTGGCCTCTGCTTACAGCTTAGCTTTGTGAAGTTAAAATGCTCTTGTTGAAACCCAAGCAGTTTCTTTTTTTTTCAGATAAAATCTGTGGTAAGAAGGAAGATCAATACAGAGCCTTGGGCTGGTGTGGAGACTCGGGATGTCCTCAAAGCAGATATTCTCAACCCTTAATCCAACTCCCCAGGGCTCAGCCAGAAATTTGGGTGGAAAGCTTTATTTGCAAATTGGTCTCTAGAGGGCTAGCGGAGTGTACTCAAGAATGCAAAGCACACAGCTATATTTATACAGCATATGTCCTGCACAGTATTTGTCATGCATGTTTACATTTATTTACTTGTATTTCCTTTAAGGTTGTCAGCAGTTGTGTCCAGTGTGTGGGAAGGTTTTGCTTCTCAATTTTCCCTTTCAAAATACTTAGCAGAAAATAAAATCAGTTCTCAGCAGAAGTTCTAATGTGGGCAAATATCCCTCTTGAGCCACTGTAAGAGATCAGATAGCAAAGTAAAATGGGGGTGTTGATCAGAAAGGAGGTGTGAAGATTGACAAGTCATCAGTTTGAGACTTGGAGCTTAGGGCTCTGGCCCGATATATCACCCTATACCCAAGAATATCTAGCATCCCCAGGGGAATTACAATGTCTCAGACTGTGTGATAATACAATGCACTTCCATAAGGTAATGGGAGAATTAGGCTCCCCATATTAAGATGGGGATCTTTGTCAAGTGGAACAGCTCATTCAAGGTCATAGGGTTTTATAGAGATATCTTTGATTGCAGGTTCTAGGCTGTCTTCAACATTCACTTCACTATAGTGGCTGTAGATTTAAAAAAAAAAAAAAACAAAAAAAAACTCCCTCTCATTTTAAAAATGAAGCTGAAAGGGCCGGCCAAATAGCTCAGTGGATTAAAGCACCTGCAAGCAGGTACAGGAGGCCAGGGTTTGATCTCCAGGCCTGCTGTGCTGCTCCTGCCTCTGAGGTGTGCTGAGACGACAATTGAGAGTGGGTGTGGTGGCTCGCACCTAGAATCCCAGCTCTTGGGAGGGTGTAAACAGGTGGATCACTATGAGTCTGATCTAGTAGTGAGACCTTGAACACCCTGTAGATCCTTCTCTAAAATACAAAAAAAGAAAGAAAGAAAGAAAAGAAAAGAAAAAAAAAAAAGAAAGAAATTAAAAATGAGGCTGATAACTTCTTTGAATTTCTGGAAAGATTTAGGATTATTTTTTAAGTGTAAATATCCTTACTGCTGCTGTTTTATACATAAAACTGTCCCCATTAACTAAAAGCCACTTGAACAAAATCCTTGCATTCAACTCATCCTCCTTTTATCAGATGATGAAACTTTTCTGAAAAATAAAGTAAGTGGGAAGCACTTGACTCAAAGGAACATAAAGGAAGAGCTGAGGGTTTTTATCTCAAAGGAAAAGTCGCATTTTACCAATGTACAGACCACCACTTTGAAGTTATTTTTATCCAATACCTGTTGCAGAACTTTGTAACCTCAGCTTCATTTTTAAAACATTGATATGCCTGGCTTCCATGTTGCCAAAGGAAAAATTAGAAGAAACAGTTGGCAGGTGAGCAGGTACCTTATCATCTGCCTGGAGTATCCACGCCTCCACCCCTGCCACTCTTTCAGGTTGCACCAGGGCTGAACAGGCGTGCTTATCAGAGATGAATATCAAAGCTCACATTCTGGGGGCTGGGGCAGAAAAGTAACTGTGGGGCATAGGAATAATTTACAGTTTCATTTATTGGAGAAATTATGGGGGAGTTCAGTTGATTGACTATTGAAAATTGCTAAGAAAACCCATAGGAGGCTTTTGTTTATTTGCAGAAATAAGTATTGCTGCCTAATCAAGTGTTACATAGTACATTCAAATGCTCATGGTTTCTTATTTTGAGTTCCTGTGGAACAGTCCCCTTTTTTTATTATTTATTTATTTATTTTCTTGTTTCAGAACCTCTGTTTGTTTATTCACTCACTTTTATGGCTGGCTCAGCCTGCCCTGAGGGCAGGGCTGGCGCAGCATGTGGTGCCTGGGATCGAACCATGGTCCCTGAAGCCGCCCAAGCTTTCCCAAGCAGGCGCTTTAGACCACTGAGCCATCCCGCCGGGCCCCGGAACACTCCCCTTTTGGAGCATCAGTTTCTCCTCCTGCTCCAAGAGTGACCTGTGTTTAGCAGAACAGGACCAGATGGTAGAGTCTCTTGGCATCTCCAGGATGTTGCTCAGATGGGGCTTCGCACAAAAGCTAATGGGGTGGGAGTTCAGATCAGATGGAGTTCCAACCCTTCCCTCTTTTCCAGTTAGTTGTATAACCCTGAGCAAAAGTTTTCATTTGTAAATAAGGAAATGTAATCTTCTCTCTTAAGATTGCAGGTGAAACACAGTAGATGTGTAGGGTCTGGGACACAGGGAATGCTTGGTAACAGGAAAGAGCAGCATTCAGGGAAGGGAACCCAAGCACGAGGAAAGCTGTTTCAGGAAACCAAGTGAGTCTAGCCAGCAGTCCAACCTGAAACAAGTTGCCAGGCAGGCACAAAAGCCCAGATGCAGCCAGGCCAAGAAATACGTGCTTTGTTGAGGCCACAGCCTGAAGTGATGGAGGCAAGCACTGGGGGCAGGGTGCCACAGTGACCAAGTCCAGGGCCTCTGGGTCCAGGCTCAAGCCTAGGGCAGCCTGGATTAGTAACAAGACTTCAAACAGGTTCCATGACCCCTCTTAGCCTGAGAGTCTGCCTAAAATGGGACCAGCAAAGGCACTTTATTCTTCCGAATATCAGATGAAGTAATCTACATAATAGGTGCTCATTATATTTAGTCATCATTATTAGAAAGGTATAATGAGCTCTAGACTTGATTCTCACCTTCAGGTGCTAATTAGCTTCTTCCTATGATATGGCCTTGGTACAGAACGCAAACCTTCTCCAAGGGCATTCAATCAAGGGTACGATCCTTCCTTGCCTGGAATGAGTAGGGCATATATTGGCAGCTTGGCCCTTCCTCCAGCTGAGATGTCTCTTCCAAGTCAGCACTAAAGCTTTGAAGCTTCGTGTCTCCCCTGATTTCCAGTTGACCTTAAGTTACTGACACCAACCAGAGCTTCATGCCATCAACTGGGAGTCATGAGAGTGGGTCATGTGAAAATTATTGCAGTCTGACTTGAGACATGTACAGATCTATACTGTCCCCCAAACTGGGCTCATTCTGTGGCCACAAAGCTATCTCAGCACAGTGCAGCATTCAGTCTGATCCCTGAAGTGCTGGAGGGGAGGAGGGTGCTTGGTCTTAGTATGATGTTGAGCTGTTTTCTTTATTCTTAAATCAAAAATTTTCATCTTCTGGATAGTTTTGTGATATTTGGTTGCCCGCCATAGAGCAATTTTACCTTCACCAAAGATATATGTGTATTTTCAGATTTTATAAGCTACACGGGATTCACTGAAGTTACAGAAACTGTAAGCGCATAAATGTCACTAGAGATAAATCTCTGTAAGGCTGTAAGACTTGTAGGCTTTCCAGAAAGAATACTTGTCTAAGAAGGAGGGGATCTCAGATATCATCCCAGCTCTGCCATGTTTTGGACATGCACTTATCCTCTCTGAGCCTCAGTTTACCCAGGTGTGAAATGAAGACAGTGACAGTTGTCGTCAGAGGTAGTTTGTGAGGTTTGAATTGAGTAAGTGTCTCACAAGACGCTGGTTATTAAGTATGCTCTAGGTGGTTTGAAAACCTTTGGAGAAGTGTTTCAATTCATTGCCTCAAGAAGTTGTGAAAGGCTTCATACAATAGAAAACCAAGAGGTTAGCATCTTCCTTCTTTTCCAGCTCACTGGTTATCTTTGTTTTGTGAGAGGTAAGTACTTTGAAAGAGCTCTACTCTATTTTCAAGTGGATTTTGTTTGTCAGCAAATACTGCCAGTCAGTACTGAAACTGAGTTCTTTATTTTCCTATGTCTTGGATGCACAGTGGGGGTTTTGCAGGAAGAGGGGGAGGACACTTTCTTTCAGGGTTCTCTCTTTGGCTCTCTGGAGATCGTGAAGTATCTGGCTGTGGCCATCTTTGGTGGCACACGCTGCCAGGGGTCAAGGGTTCATTGGAAACTTTAGTGAGAGACATGGACTTGCTCACCATGAGAATGTTTAGAGACGTGTAGGACTGCAATTTCAGAATTTGAGGTCTAAAAAGCATTTATTGTGTTCCTAAAAGTCCTAAGATTGAGATTAAAAATAAATTGATGTAGTATGAAAACTAGTCTTCTTTTGAGTCAGCCTAGCTTGGATCTTGTGTGGAGGCTAAAACTGCTAGGATAAAAAGAGAGTTGGAAGGCAGAGGGGTTGGGTGAGAAGGCAAGAAAGAGGGGAGAGAAAGAGAGGGAGGGAAGGAGGGAGGCAGAGAGAGAGAATGAATCAGGTGCTGGTATGGCAAGGCATTGAGTAAGTGCGTACATGGTGACCACGTTCTGTGCTTGCTCTCTCAGGATCTTTTTTTCCGGCGTGTCATTCGTGCTCTGCAAGGCATCCTTCCTGCATCCTCAGCTGCATTTATCCTCCGCTGTGCCTCAGGACTCTGTCAGTCATCACATTTCACACGTGCGATGACTGATGGCTCATCAAATGTCCTCTCCACACACTGTGAGGTCACAGCCAGTTGAGTGCCTGGCTCATTCCCCTTCTTTGGGGCTTCACATGAACCAGGCATCCACAAAATGCTCTCTCACTCTGGGCGGAGCTGAGTCAACTTTCCGCAGCTTCTCTCAGACTTGTTCTGCATGCAAGGCACCCAGGTATCTCTCTCAACCTGGTGCTGTCTCCCTCTGCCCAGTGACCCCTCCCCCACCTTGGCGCGTTAGCATTAGAGCTCCGTCAGAAGGAGTGCTACTTAGCTGATCCGAGCCTGTTTGTAAACTTCGTGCACACTTCACATTGAAGAAACAAATACGATTAATAAGACTGTCAGAGTGCAGTAACTCCAAGGCTGGTTACCATCTACAATGAGGCAGCCATGTCAGAGCCTGCCACGCTCCAGCGGTTCCCAGAATGGGAGTGAGAGAGTTTCTGTAGTTAAGCAGCTGTCACTCACAAGCCAACCGTGTTCATATATAAATCCATAA